>JAAMXU010000996.1:1393-100163 GCA_019693545.1 Chaetoceros muelleri | reverse complement strand
CGAGGAATTTGTTTCGATGATCCACAAAGGGCAGTGGACCATCCTCCCGTTTAGTGCCGTAAAGAATTTCGTCAACCTACGCATCAGCCCTCCTGGTGTGGTGCCGCAACGTGACAGAAGACCTCGGTGGATTGTCGATTACTCATTCTACGATGTAAACGATGAGACCTTGGCGCTAGTGGCGGAAGGCTCCATGCAGTTCGGCCGCGCACTTGAACGAATCCTTCGCCACATTCTCCTCTCCGACCCACATCACGGACCAGTGTATCTAATCAAGATTGATATCTCGGATGGATTCTATCGTATCGACCTGAATCCAGATGACATACCACGCCTTGGAGTCGTGTTCCCGACTGAACCTGGGCAAGAGCCACTGGTTGCCTTCCCGCTAGTTCTACCAATGGGTTGGAAAAATTCTCCCCCGGCATTCACCACCGCCACCGAAACAATTGCTGACATTGCCAATGACCTCTTAAAAGCGGGACGCACAGTGCCACCGCATGCCTTGGACGAAAGAGCTTCACGCCAGGACAAGATACTGGACAAGAACTCGAGCAAATTCCCTAGTGCCAAGCCAAGTATCGCGCCGGACCCATCGATCCTGTCGCAACAGCAGCCCATTGCGGAGGTCGACGTGTATGTCGACGACTTTATCGCACTCGCTCAAGGTGATCACAAACGATTGAAAAACGTAAGAGCCACGGTTCTCCATTCAATCGATTCCGTCTTTCGACCTAACGACGAGCGCGACCCCAAGACAAGAGCCGAGCCAGTCTCCTCGAAAAATTGGATAAAGGCGATGCTTCATGGAGCACCCACCAAACAATACTTGGATGAGACATCGACACGGAGTTGAAAACTATCATCCTGCCTGCACATCGGAAGGAGCGATTAGCAGAGGTGCTAGATTCAATACCGCCTCACCAGAAACGCATCGGGGTCACGAAGTGGCACAAGGTGCTGGGCGAGTTACGATCCATGTCGCTAGCCCTCCCAGGATCCCGAGGACTCTTCAGCTCTCTGCAAAAGGCATTACAAATGCACAAGGGGAAGCGAGTGTCCCTGAATAAGGATGTTCATCAAGCCTTGAAGGACTTTCGATGGATTCTCAACAATCTATCTGAGCGCCCGACACGGATTGCAGAATTAGTCCCGTTGCTACCATCAGCCTTAGGTCACCATGATGTCTCTGGCGCGGGTGCTGGAGGCGTATGGTTTCCTGCACAAGGCATCCATTCTCGGGACAGAGATACATCGCAGCCTCTACTCTGGCGCTTCCAATGGCCACGCGAAATAGCCAGCCGGCTCATCACTGATAAGAATCCCAACGGCACGATCTCCATTTCGGACTTGGAACTCGCTGGTGGATTGTTGCATCTCGACGTCCTCTGCCAACAGTATGATGCTAGAGAAAGAACCATCCTGAGCAAAACAGACAATCTCGCCACCCTCTACTGGCAACGAAAGGGCAGCGCTACCTCCGACAAGGTCCCCCCGCACCTCCTCCGACTCTTTGGCATTCACCAGCGCCTTCATCGCTATGTGCCACATCATGACTACATCCCAGGCGGCTCCAACCCTCTCGCAGATGACGCGTCTCGTCTGTTTCATTTGAATGATCGCGAATTTCTCACCCATTTTGAAAACACATATCCACAGCCTCTCTCTTATCATTATGCAACGCCGACGCCCTCCCTGATTTCTGCCGTGACTTCGGCCTTGCTCAAGAAGCCGTACAACGTGGAGTTGCTACGGGACGAAACGCCAGCTCCAACACCCACTGGAAATCCTGGTGCCGTTTCACAACTCAGTTGGGCATCGACCCCTTTCTCGGAACCGTCAAAGACAAGGTACCAATCTTACAAGTCTTCCTCCTCCAAGTTCGATCTGGAACACTTGCAGTCAACTGCAATCCCGTCCTCTCTCGAACGGCTGAAGATTACCTACGGAGCGTTGGACAAACGTTCGCCTTGCTGGGCCACCCGGATCCACGCCTGAACCAAGTAGGCAAACAAGATTTTCGAATCACACGCATGCTGGCGGCCTTCACCAAGAAAGATCCTCCACCGCATCGGGTGGAACCAGTTCCTATTGCTGTTCTGCGCCATGTGTCAGCCATCGCATCCGCCTCCCACTGTCCAATCCAGCAAGCGACGGCCGACATGATCATCCTGGCATTCTTCTTTCTGCTACGACCGGGAGAATATACAGCCAAGTCCAACAATGAAGATGCTCACCCATTTCTCTTCGAAAATGTACAACTGTTCATCGGACCGACTCATCGACTCGACCTACTCACCGCTACGCCAGCACAATTGCTCCAAGCCACCTTTGCCACTCTCACATTTGCCAACCAAAAGAATGGAGTCAAGGATGAAGTCGTTGGCCATGCCAGAAGTGGCGACCCATACCTCTGTCCAGTCCTCGCCCTGATCCGTCGAGTCATTCACCTGCGATCTCACCAGGCACCTCGGCACACGCCGCTAGCAACAGCGTATGATCTCCAACGCCCGGTCGCGATCCTGCCTGCTGACATCACCCAAACACTCCGTCTCGCTGTCACCATCATCGGTCCGAGCCTTGGATTCCTCCCATCCGATGTATCTGCCAGATGTCTTCGTGCTGCAGGCGCCACTGCCCTCCTTTGTGCCGATGTTGACACCTGTTACATCCAATTGTTGGGCCGATGGCGCTCTGATGAAATGCTGCGCTATCTACATCTTCAAGCACAGCCCCTCATGAAGGACTTTAGCCGCAAAATGCTTCACGGCGGCGCCTTCACTTTGATACCCAATCAACTGGTTCCATCCTACTAACCACCAGCTGATTGTTGTCTTTTTGCCCACCTCAACCCGCCCCTGTCTTTCTATCTTTCTCTCTTCCTTTCACCTATATGGACAATGGAGGAAGGCGCGCCCCTCCACAGCAGGGACGCACCTTGGCGGAATGGAACGGAGTTTCCTAGTAAACGTCCATTTACCACCAATCGTCTAGTATGGGTTAATTGTTGTTTATTCCATTGGCGATCACTGAAGGATGAATTGAAGTACTGTTGTGGTGAACCTGAGAGCCACATCAAGAAAAATGCCAGACGAGCGAGGATGCTAAAAGAAAAAAATTATGATATTCCCATCCGACAGATTGCGCGTGATCTATTCATCGCTCTATGTACAGTATGATCTACAGCACGTGATGCGCTTCTTCCGTCAGGCGTCGCGTGCGTTTTTCAGCAGCAAAGGCAGGATCTCGCATCTCCAATCTTCACATTTTTTCATCTTGCTCGTTGCTCTCTATCTGCACTTGCTTCGTTTCATTGAGATTGTTTGCAAACGCTCCCTACGGTACTCTCTCTTTCTCTCCCTCAAGAGCAACAAACGCAAGCCCATTATCGTTTAGCAAACAAAATGCCGATCCTAAAGCTTACACAAAAATTCTGGGATGCTTCCCAATCCATCATTTCTACCACTGAAAAGCATCCGTTCCTCACCTCCATGGTCGAGGGAACCCTCTCCCTTGATAAATTCACGTATTACGTCTTACAGGATGCCATCTACCTCACAGACTTCTCCTATTGCTTGAACCGTATGTCCGAAAAGGCACCCAATGAAGCACACAAAAGGCGTCTCAAAGAAATGGCCTTGGGCGCCGAGGAATGTGAAAAGGATTTGCACCGTTCCTTCTTCAAAATGTTCAACATTGATAATGAAAATGTACAGCCCATGCCAAATACTGTGTTATACACGTCCTACATGATTCGGGTTGTGGAGACGAGACCGTATGAAGAGGGACTGGCCGTGTTGTTGCCTTGTTTTTGGGTATACATGCATGTGGGGAAACAGATGCTCCAATTGAGAGATGAGTTGGGGGATTCTGTACAGAGAGGTCCGCAGTTTGATGCCTGGATTGATATGTATGCATCGGAAGAATTTGAGAAGGAGGTTACGGATTATATCGGTATGGTGGATGATGTGTTGGAGGGTGAAGAGTTTCAAAGCGACCAAGATACCATTGATAACATGCAAAAGCATTTTGTCATGTGTTGTAAGTTGGAACACATGTTTTGGGACCAAGCAGAAGCGTTAATGGCTTGGCCAGAATTGTAGCAAGGATACTTTATTATATTCACATTTATTACTACTGCTTAATAATAACATACAAATCTATTTATACACTATTTATACATCGTATTATATTGAAACCTTGAAACCCAACAATGTGTCATTTTGCAATATGCCTCATTCCTCATTGGTTTGTGAACAATACGGCAACCAATGCTACACAGGACACTACTCCAATCAGAACTTTTTTGACCATGACACTTTTAGAGCGAGACTTGATATCTTGCCACTTGTGAATACTCATTTCCAGGGATGGTGGTTCCCAAGACAGGGCATCCAACTGGCTCTCTACGCTTTGACCCTTGACACCGTCTGTTTCTTCTTGTTGGTACAAAACAATGCCAGGAGTTAGCTTCCTTACCATGGTTTCCATTTCTTGAATAATTGCATCCATGTCGGGATTGGTAGGAATGACCACGGATGTGTTGATGATATGTTCTTGCTTTTTGGAAGAATCTCCTTCTTGCTTGAATCGTTGTTTTCTCATGGACATGATAATTTCAATCACGTGACTTGCTGACAAAATGGACTCTGCGAAATTCTTGACTTGTCGATCACTTGTCATGTTGAGAAAAGTTACATTGCGCAATTCTTCTTGCATTGTTGACTTGTTGCTATGAATACTATCATCATCGTTGCCCCGCTCCTCTCCATTCGACTGTTGTTCATGTTGTAATATACACTTGACTACCCAATCCGTTTGTAACATGTTGTGTTGGACAGTTCGTAATTCATGGGCCGGTCGGACATGCACCACATGATCTTGATATCTTTCACCCAAATGTTCATCCAACCATTCACAATAAAATGCCAATATTGGATCATCAAACGTGTAGTACTTGGCCCTTGTCATCCCACCCGTCCACCACCATCCAGGAGCTTGGTACTTTCTCACAGTCTCTGCCATGGTATCTCCCTTTTCCTTGAGCTCGGGATCACCCACCCACTGTTGATTCTGCAACGAATAAGATCCCCACCTTTGTCCTTGATTGTCATACCGTACAATGGTCGATAACAATGGTACACTCCTCTTGGGAACAAACGACCCCTCGGAAATCCCCACCATGACTCGATGATCCTCTCCATCTCCTCCTGGTCCTTTATAAACATGATACATTGTCAAACCCGTTGCCATCAAAATCACTCCCGAAAAATTCTTCCAAGATACACCCGGAATGCCATGGATTGGATAATACAAAAAAGGATACATGAAAATTCCCGCCACAAAGCCCGTCATACAACTAATTTGAGGAACCAAGGGGAGAGTCCAATACAAGTTCGACACAACATGGGATATTCCCTCGACACCATAGAGTGCTTTGCAAAGAGGTCCATACAAGAGTGGAGGCGCCACAAGTCCCGTCCATGCTCCAATGCCACCTCCCACCACCAAGGGATTTTTCAACCACGATGGTAACATTTGCGCCAAAGTGTTGGATGTGGATGTGGATGTAGAAGTTGACTGGGACGACAGGAGCCGAGAGCGTGACAAGGCGTCCACAGCCCAATAAGAAGTTCCAGCCACCAACCCATTCCCAATCGCACATGGAAGAAGTATTGGTGATAATTCATAAGAAATGGGCAAAACGTAATAAAATGCAACATTGCAAATTGTCCCAAAGGAATAGGCAGTGATTGGATATTTCCATCTCCATTGGTACCCGTTATTTGTGGATGGATGTCGTCCCAGGATGCGAAGGCACAAGTGGACAAATCCAATGGCGGGAAAGACAGGAGTGCTGAGTGCCGTAGTACAGGATACGAGAGCGACTCGTATGGGGAGAGGTGGTAGGTGGATCTCCCCCCTGTCGAATTTCAGGGGGGAGGATATGGAATTCTCTGGGTGGATTGTATCAACACTGTTGTTGCTGCTGTTGTTGCTGCTGCTGCTGATGTTTCTCATGCTGCTGAAACATCGTGATCGTTTGCGACGACAAAACTGAAAAGGACATTTAAGGATTCCTTGGTTCGTACTACGACGGTTGTGCTGAGTTTGACGAAGAAGAAGATTGAAATAAGGTCGGGTAGGATGAATCCTCCGGTAAGAAAGTGAAATCGCCATGGTGAATTGTAACAATTTCAGATGTGTGTTTTGACCGATATGGTGGTGGTGGTAGTGCTCAGAGGCATTAGTCCTTCGCTCTGGTACATCGATTCATTCATACATCAACATGTAACAGCGAGATAATGACAAGATATTACTGTATTATTATTTGATGTTTGATTGATTTGTGGAAAACAAAAAATACCGGTATTGCTTTCTTCATGTGTCTTTGGTCATAAAACGGTACAAACAGTACGTGTAGTATGTAAGTCGGAATCAACACTGTGTAGGCAGATTACGTTGATTAGGAATTAGTTAGTACCCGTGTCAGGAAAAAAACTACTGTACCCTGGCCGTACCGTACTAGCTAATACACTCTACTGTACCAGGTACAATACATTTGTGCGGAAGATACAAACAAATGTCAGATCTGTGCTGATCTGTGTCAGATGATGTGCGGTGCAGAGTGAGAGACCGTTGACTGCCGAAATTTCAAACTAATTTTAGCCTGAAAGGGCAATAATACACAGGACAGACAACACGATTGAGTGGCTGGAACCTTTCATTTTTTGTGTCTCCCCGGACTGAGCAAGTCATACTCGCACAAAATCAACCAACAAGGGGTTCTAACGTCACATGAAATAGCTGTGTGGAAATAGAATAATATTCGACATCATTATTTTTTTATGCAATGATATAAATAACGAACGCTTCTATCTATCTCTAAATAAATCAACAATTTATTGATTGCATAAAAGAAGTATTGGTGCATCAGAATCCAACGTTCATGAAAACAACTGCAAATCCAACAAAAAGAAAGAAGCATAAAGAACACTCCCATAAAAAAACATAACCAAACGCTACTACAGTACAGCACAGAACACAGAACTAACCAAGATTTTTTTCGCCTTAATACCGTGTACTGTATGCAGTTAGTTAAGGTGAAAAGAAGGAAGGAAAGGTTCGCACACTTCTTGCCACACAGCACATACACACATTGATACTTTAGTCTTCAAAGAACATATCCCGCTGCCTGCAACAATGAACAACAACGACAAGAAGAAATCGTCGAGACATTCGTCACCCATCCACGCCCACTCGTCCTCGCCTCAGCAACAGCAACGTGGGAAGCAGCCGTCCTTTCCGCTTCCGGCCTATCTGGATTTCATTCCCGGGGGTCTCGACTACGGAATCGATTCTTCTTCTTCTTCGTCTCCTCCCAACAGGCACTGGCATCTCCTCTCCCAATTAGCACCCGAACCTGTAGTTCAAAAGACATTGGTAGCCGATGATACCCTGCGCAAATATGCATTAAGATACCATCGTCTCTCCGGACCGAGTCATGATCCGTCTCGTGTCTCCGCTAGCTTACCACCCCATCGTCTTCCCTCTCTTTCTGCCCTCGCCGAGGCGGCATTTGCTCCCTTGACGGGTATTCACTCTACGCAGGTGAGACGATGGGCTGATGCTATGGTACTTGCTTACCTTTTGCCCGATGCACAGTCCGACAAGGGCTCAAAGTCAGATGAGAAGATACTGGATGAGATCGTATCTCAATCGGAACAAGACTTGTTGCAAGAATTTTCATCTAGGCAAAAGGATATTGTCCTTCGATCCGCCAAGGTTGGAACGGCAGCCGCTGGGCAGCAGGCGGGGGTAAAGTCCCAGGATTTGGTTCGTGTCTTGGAATCCATGCGGCAAAAGACTACTGAGAATATGTCTGCCAATTCCTCCTCCTCACTGAAAATGTGTCTTCCAGTCAGACCTTGTGGGTACGTCTTTCGGAGTGGAGATATTGCGTGGAATTGTAAAACTTGTCAGCATGATAATACCTGCGTTTTGTGCGACGAGTGTTTTCAAAAGAGTGATCATACAGGACATGAGGTTACCTTTCATAAGACGTCTCCGGGAGGATGTTGTGATTGTGGTGATTTGGAAGCATGGAAGGCAGAAGGTTGTTGTCCCCTTCATAGACCAAGAGAGACTTCTTCTTCGCAGCAGCATGGTGGTATGGGGGAAAAAGATGATGGTCCTTTGGAGGGGGATATGTCGTTGGATGAAAGTTTGGAAGCATTTCGATCCATGATCAAGGGAAGAAAGGATGGGGAAGAGTTTGTCAAGGAGATGCTTCCGGAGAAATTTGCTGCAGCGTTGGGTGTTGTGATTGGAGCAGCTGTTCAGGCGATTGTGCAGGCGGTGGATGGAGCAGGAATAGGTGCGGATCCTGTTCAGTGGACGAGGAGATGGGCGGATCAGTTAAGGAGGATTCATGATGGAACATCAGTGGATGAGGAGTATGTATTGACGAACGAGAAGTCATGTGTTGCGACAGTGGGGCAGGCTATGAAGTTGCCATGTCCCAATCGGTTTCGTTTTCATTTGAGACTTCATAATGATGATGTGCATACATTTGATGAGGTGATTGATGCTCTTTGGTCTGGGAATGGTTCAATCTCTAGAATTTTGAGAATGCAAGATGGCACTATAGATGAAAATGATACTTCGATTGGTTTGGTACCACAGAGAAAAATTGCCACGGAAAAAACTCAGCTAGTAGATAGTGAAGGACAAGTTCTTGTAAAAGATTATATGACTTTAGAGGGTGCACAAGCAGGATTTGATCGGTTGAAGTCGTGTGGTTTGCATTGCTCTGTGTTGTCTACTCCACAGATTGAACATGAACATCGAGCTAAAGCGCTATTATCTTGGTTGACAGATATAGCATCGGCACATCCTGCGGTTTCGGCGCTTGTTGTACACGCATTAGTTGATGTAACAGAGGGAGACGATATGTTTGGAGGTGTTCTAGTTTGGAACACTGCCAGGATGATTCCATCTTGGTCGTTTTCTCAAAGTTACCTATCTTCTGCAAGGGTTACTATAGAAGAGGAAAAGGATGAATATCACGGTTCATTTCCTGGTTGGAGGCGACGAATGGATGTATTTCCTCCACATTTGGCCTCATCTTACCTCACACGAGAAGAACAGCGGCAACTGCACAAATTGGGTTTTGCATCTGTTCATGATTTTTCTTCTCCTAGCAAAGGTGAGTGACGCGTGTTTGTGCTGTTTGATTGCGGCATGGAGCGCGATTGTTTTCTGACAATTTCACGTTTATTCAGGAGTGGATTTAGATTTTTATTCGAGGGTTCCTTATATTCTTCCAAGTGAAAGGTATAGAAAATCGCCCCATTCTCTATGGGGTGTGATGCCCTCTCCTTTTACAAAATCAAAAATGTGTTCGCATCCTGTATTATCTAGAGACGTTTCTGCCTCTCGTTCTCATCACTTGGTAGACCGATTAATCATTTTAGACACTGATTTAAGGAAACAGCAAGAGGCTGACATGCTGACATCCAAAGGATACACTCACACATTACTGGGATTGCACATGATAAGCGGTGTGGGTCTGGTAGATGTAGATGGAGACAAGAATGGAGGATCATCGATGAAGCCTACTGCCGAAGATTGGCGACAACTTTTATCTATATCATCATATCGCGCACCAACATCGCCTCTTTTATTTCTTTTGCTTCTGGATCCTTATCCCACGAAACAACTGAGAGCGGCAATTCATCAACTTTTTCTTTCTTTACTTATTGATTCTAGGATGAAGGTGCGCCTTGCCGCAAGTTTAGGGGCCATAGCGTATCGTCCTTTGACAACTTTATTCTGCGCGGGAGTTGGGACTGATGCTGACACTCTCTTGCATTTTACGGTTCAATTTTTCACAGCCGGAAGTATAGTTCGTTCGTTGTGTAATTCTTATGCGACTGGTAAACTTCTAAGTGCTGATCACGGCGAAGAAGGAGAACAAGAATATACGTCGGGAGTGTTTTGCCTTCCACTAGTTCATAATATCATTAGATGCATTCATTCAAATTTACTTGGTGCTTGTGAGGAAGTTCGTATGGTGCTGAAAAATACTGACGCAGGACAAATTAGTGATGGAAGTTCGAACCAAAGAACGAAACCAAATATGATCCCGGCACTAGTATATCAACAGGGTGAGCAACCAATCAGTACTGTACTACCTGCTGCACCTGATGATGGATTTTTAGATTGTCGTTCTACAAAACACAAAAGGCTTCCGCATCTTCTTCGTGATTTAGAATACGTATTGGAAACTCCATCTACTTCTATTCGACTTCTTAAGCAACAGGATGGACCAGATGGTATGCATTCCCCCGTACCGTTTACTGCGGTTTGGTGCCGATTGTTGCGACTCGCACAAGGGATAGATCCACAAAAACGAAAAGTTAGTGGAGGTCACGTCGAATACGAAAAACTCAGGTGGCTTGAGGCATTTAGTTTAAGTCTCAATTTTGCTGGAGCGAGAGACAAGCTTGCGGAGTCGTTACCTAGTGCCGTAGATGGGGTGACTTATCCACTAGAAGAAATGAGGTCAGCTATGGGCTTTCTATTTACCTCCTTATTACGTGAGTTAAAATGGTGGTTGTACAATGAAAAAGTTTTGGTTACTCTACCTTCGGCATCTACCAAGGGTAGCTCAAGTGCTGGGAAGATGGATGCCCTCCAACGCAGTACTTTGCATGTTTCAACTTCGTCTCTAGTTTCACCTTCAACGTCACTAGATGATGGAGATGCCAATAAGACTCCCGCTTTTTCGTGTGCGACTCAAATAAAACTGACCGAGACTCATTTGGAGGTGATTGAAGCTGCTATTAGAATCGAACAGTCACAGCATATATTGAATGGGTCTGGGAGAGGCCCAGTTGCGGGCGATTGGTTGCGCGTACCTCATTCTCCTCATGGAGGAGATTGGTTTTCATTTCATTTACCTCTGCACCGGTCATTAGCTCGAAATATTCTTTCGGTCTGTGCCTTGATTGTACCTGAGAATTTACAGCAAGCCAATCCTCACTCTTGGTGGCAGCTCCCAACCGTTGACGATTCGAGTGATATATCTGATACCAATACAGAAAGTCTCGATCATCCTCTATGTACGTTACTTCGACCGACATTGAAATCATCGAATTGCAGAGTGACTTGGTCAGCAGGACCAGAATGTACCTCTGAAGAAGCCCAACGAAGACGATCTCGGTCTGGAACCATTGCAGCAGCTATTGCAGCATCAAAAGTTATCCATAGTTTATGTGATCACCCCCTTCGGTGTTTGGCAGCTGCTGAACAAATTAAGCGTCATTTGTGGTTGAGAAACGGTTCAACTGCAGCAGGGATGGCACTGAATTATGGAACAACTCCCCTTTGCAGATCATTTCGAGATTTAGACCTCGCCATGGTACAATTATCAGCGGCTGGTTTTAGTGTCGGTCTTGGTGCTCGTCGTGTTTTCGCTCTAATTCTAAGTAGGTTTGACTTAGAAGGATTCCTTTGTGACCTAGAGAGGAAGCCCATGAATAAAAGTATAGGTGAAAAATCGGAATTAGTTGATTGGGTTATGCCAAAAAGGCTGCAAGATCCAGAACATGCACAGGTTCTTATGGAAGCTTTCTTCTCTATTCTTTGCATTTTAGTTACCGAGCTGCCACCCCCGCCACCTACAACTAATTCTGACGTTAGCACCATAAAAACAAAAATTCGACGTGAACTATTGCACAATCTTGCGGTTAAGCCTTTGACATACAGTAAAGCTATTGATTCCGCATCAAATGCAGTGTCACGGAGGGATGAAAATGGTTCGTCACACGAAGGAAACGACGCAACCTCATTTCGAGAAGTCTTTGAAGTGGTTCTTAACGATATTAGTGAGCAGAAGTCGAAGGGTTCTAGAGGCGCTCCAACGTTTTCCTTACAATACAACGTGAGCGATGAATATGATCCTTGTTTCTTCCATTTGAAAGGATCGGAGCACCAACAGGCAATGGACAATATTGCACGTTTGAGAAAATTGAAGTCTTCTAAGTATAGACGAGGAAGTTGCTTTCCTATTGTTCCTCCTCCACCTCCTGCTCATCCCCGTTTTTTGCCCTGTAGGTTACTTCTTCATCTCCCAGCGATGGACGCTGCAATAAGACGGGGTTTGATGTTTGCACTGACAGGGGGGGAATGGGTACCTCCTCCCGACCCATCACAAAATGAAGATGATTTTCAAGATCTGACAGTGCCATCATTTTCTACTGACCATGGAGGCTTAGATGGCAGGGTGGTATCTGGATCTTTTCGCAAAGCAAGATTTTTCAAGTCTCAACAGCAACCTTTTTCAGAGAAAACCGTAGATAGTTCATCACATTCCTTTCTTGAAGTGCTGCAGCTGCTTACTTTGCAAGTTCATACTCTGGAACAAGCTGCTTACATGCATATATCTCATCCGAACCTTGACTACGAAAACAAAAGTATATCGTCAAATCTTTCTATTAACACATACTTAGGGCGCTTAGTTCACGTCCCGCAAAGTCTAGTTGACATTTGGGCGTTTAAATGTGCCCCTGAAGGCCCTTTGACTTCAAAAGGAAGCGGTCTCAACAAGGCATCTATATTGGGACTTCTCATAGCATTGTACGAACACAGATCTGATCATGGCGCTCGTGAAAAGGCAGAAGCAAATGTAGGCAAAGAAGACAATGGGGGAGCTCGGTTTTTAGTGGCTAGCGGTTTGAAATGGTATTTACGTTTTATATCTGCTCTCGTTCACGGTTCAGAAACGGTTAGACAAGCATGTAAATGCGCCACTGATGGTATTCCTCCAAAGCGAAAAGAAGTTTTGGAAAGTACTCTTTGGACTATTGATGAACATCTTCAGTCCACCGTTCGAGGTATGCTCACTGATCTCCCCGACCTATGGCCAACCGACGAAGATGAAAGATCAACAAATAATACGGAGAAGTTAACAGATAGAAATCTTCAAGCAAGGAAGGCCGCTCAAAATCGTATAATAGAGCGCATGAAGAAGCAGCAAGCGTCGTTTGCTGCCAGCATAGCTGAGGATGAAAAGATTAGTTTTGGGGGAAGTGACCAAGTTGACGAAGAAACCGATTTGTGCATAATCTGCCGGTGCGATGATGAAGATGGAGAAAATAATGGCCCATTAGGATATTTGGGTCACGTGCAAAGATCTAAGACCCTTCAGTTAAGATCACAAACTGAATGTCTAGGATACCATACAAAAATAGGTCGATCTTATCGAGTTGTTGGGGACAAGGGTTGCCAGGTAGGTGTTTCAGTTGAAACTAATTTCTTTCATCTACATCTTTTTCTAAAACGTCGCTATTTCTTCTACAGCTTCGAAGGCACGAGTCATTGGATTCTGCTCCGGTCGCCTGTATTCCTGTAGGTAGCATTGTGGAAATTCAAAAGATTGCTGTGTCATCCGAGTATGATCTGCAATCACGTAGAGTCTTGGTGAAATATGTCTCTCCTGATGATGGGAAGACTATTGAAGGATGGGCAAGTGTACAGTCCACACAGGGTTACGTTATACTTAGCCCTATTGTTGATATCTGTTTTAACAACTCTCGCTGGGGAGGCACCCGCCCTTTGATCAGGCAATGTGGACACGCAGCACATATTGGATGCGTCGATACTCACGTTGCATCGATACATCAAAAGTCACAAGCAGACTCGCCGTATGACGGGCGCTTTGCCGCGGATATAGAAGACGGTGAATTTCTCTGCCCACTTTGTAAGCAGTTGTGCAACATTGTAGTTCCATCTGAATCGATGTTTGTGCCGAAGGACGAATTTAAACCAAGCTCTACTACTTTATATGCCAAGCTGACTGCATTGGAATGTCATCAATCCCTGCGTGATACACTGAAATGTCAGACATTCAAGAAATCCACAGAAGCTGGTGTTAGGAGAGCAATAATACAGTATGGAAACTACCTTGAACATGGAATGCAAGTCTTTTCTTGGGACCCTGCGCAAAGCCGTAAAAGAAAAGTTCAGAAGAACTGGCACAACGCAATAAAAAATTGGGATTTCAAAGAAGACGAAAATGATCGATTTTTTTCTATTCCACAGGGGATTAAAGATCCAGTAGTGTCGGATGTTCTACGTCTCTTTCGGCAATTACATATAGCTTGGGCAGCTGCAGGTCATACAGCAGCTGCCGCCGAGGCAGCTGCGAGAGGAGTGAAGACATCTAGTTTTGAACCTTCTACTTCTGATCCATGGACAGACTTCGATTTAAATACAAGAGATTCGCATTCTATGGTCATTGAACTCAGAAGAACACTAGGTGCAGCATCTTGTCTTCAAACTTTCGTCGGTGATCAGATTATCGAGAAGTTGGAAAGAGATGAAAAGAAGGAATCAGTGTCGAACACATCTATCGTTGGTTATTTGCTTGGAAACATATTGATAGGGGAGTTTTGGGCTTCGAGGGATGATATAAATCAAGAAGTTACAAGTCAATGGAGAATAGTCTCTGCTTTATTATCTTCCATGCCATGCCACGTCTCGAAGGACGAAACTCTTTCACTTCGACAAGAAGCTAGGGCGGTATCAGCACAAATCTGGTCAATCAAAGCAGGAGTTTTTAACAAATCTTTCGGATCCACAGATGAGGATAACACTTCTCCTCCACCTACGCCATTGAGCATATGCAAAGTCCCTGATCACGAACGATTGAGTGAAGGATGGGGATCCATGCGCCCATCAGATACGACTGATGGAAGGTTGATTCCATTTCGACCAGCCTTAGCATCATCTTTTCTATACTTACCCCTCCTTTCGTGGGATTTAACATCACTTGCCGGTGCTGTGTTTTCTAGCATACTTTCTTCGGATAATGTTCGATGTGAAGACTTTGTCAATGCGGCTTGTTTGTTGTTGGTTGGAAGATTAGTGCAAGTGCTTGCTACTTTAGTTGAATTTCAAGGATATAATAACGATGATACCTCTTCTTTTGAAGCGGAAGTAAATGTACCGAAAGAAAGTTCGTCTATCGTGATGTTACTTAATCATGTTCAAACTAGAATTCGAACTGACACGAAACCACTTGAGCAGGACGACCAATTTGGTAGAAGACTTCTTTGCTTCGTAAGCCATGCTATCTTGCCATATGCAAGAACACTAGTTCTGCTGTTACGAGCGTCAATGAGCGCGGCAAGGCTGAGAGGATCTTCATCAATTCAGGAAATTGATGAGTTTCTTGAGAATGAAGACACCATGTACATCGAAGATGGCTTATTCTTCATGCAGCAATTGAAGTGTCCTATGCCATCCGAAATTGTAGGAGAAAACATAAAAGATGGGGACAACACTTCAATGTATTGGCAAAACCTCATTAGTAGGTGGATTGATGCAGCAGTTGTATTAGATATATATCAAGGGTCACGTGGTGACCATGTAGAATACCACAAGACTAAAGGATGGATTCCCAAGTTAATGAAACGTGATCACATTGTCAAGTCTACAGTTTCGGAAGATGTCGACAAAAGTGAAGATGATGTGCCAGTTGATTTTGAGGACAATGCGATGGAAATATCAAATAACAGCCTTCATGATGGTGTTGGAGATGAAGAGGATGATGTCATGGATGAGGATGAGGAAAATGATGACGAGGAAGATGATGAACTTGATAATGGCTTGAGAGATCCGATCGCATTTATTCAAACTGCCCTAGATGATATTGACGGTGCCGAGTCAAGCGATGAAGAGATGGAATTTGTCGACTTTCAAACTTTTGACGACGAAATCGATGATATTGCAGGATTACCATCTCTACCAACTCAGTCCATGGATGCGTTACAAAATTCAAATGACGAGTCAGACCAAAGTATCTACTGGTGGGATGAGCATGAAAATATTTCAAGATCTGAAAAACTACAAATGAAGGAACTGGACGATAAGTTTGCCAATGTTTCCACTTCAGCTATAATACCATTCCAGCCTAGTCTCCTCGGTATAAAAGAACCAGGCCCGGGCCCTCGTGGTTCTTCGATTGATTGCAGGACTTCTTCAAACATCTTTTTTGATACCAGTCATTTGGGCCTCATCCACCGTCCTTCGTGTAAGTTCTTTTGAAAGTTAATCCTTATTTTTTCTCCGTACATGTGCAGCTCATGAACTTTATTTTGGATCACCTTTGATAGCCGATGCAAAGCAGGGATCTGGACTAATTCGTCTTCCTCGCTCATTCGTAGAATTGTATGGAATTGTGAATAAAGTCAAGTTGGCGGGGCGCAAGAATCTGGATGAACAAGATGAGCATAATTCAAGCGAAATGGCAATATGTCTCATCACAGGAGCCATCATTCGTGCAGGATCCGAAGGAAGATACCGGTTAGGCCGCCGGGCCGTTCGGGCACCTGGAGCATGCACCAAACATGCTCGTAAAACGGGTTCGGGCACTGGCATTTTTTTCTTGCCGCAAAAGTGCACTGTACTCTTGGTTCACAACAAAAAATCGGCCTACTGGGCAAGCCTCTATGTGGATGAGAATGGGGAAGAAGATCCCAATCTTCACAGAGGAAGACCTCTGTTTCTGAATGAAGAAAGGTATCAAGCATTATCTACTTTATGGAGACAACATGGTATTCCAGGAGAAGTGGCCCAGATAAGATCTACATCCGACAGAGTAATTAGAGATAATTGGTACTAAGCTTTTGAACAAACAGATATCAGATATATATAATCAATAATTTTTTACTTTCTTTCGTGCTACGTCTGCGTACAATTCAGATTATTACATACGTACAGCACAAAACTTACTACCAACGGTATCTGGTACCGATCACCCATCCACGGTGACCTCTATGTAATGTGCCATGATGACCCATGTCATTTTATTTTTGGTTGAATCCGATGTCCTTGGTCCTTGCTTCTTGCGTCTTGCGATTCTGTAAAGGTTTTAAGTTTTAATCAATAAACTTGATTAGAACTAGATTATTCACTAGAAATAATGCACAGATTTTCAAGACATAGACCACCATCAAATCCCAGGGAGCACATCCAACGTAATCTGTATGCAAGAAGCGCTCTCCAAAGGAAGAGGCTTTTTCATAACACTGCTCCTAATTACAATAATAAATTGAGATATATTATTGCAGGTATCGCTATCATTGGGGTGCTCTTGCATTGGGGAAGCATTCTAAAACACCTGGTTATTTCTGAAGTCAATGATATCAATGGAAATATAGTTAACAAAAGTTACAGCAGTGCGTCTAATTATGAATTATATCATGAGAAGATAAATAATCCTTTCACTATTACGCATGTCGAGAAAAAGGAGGCGCCCTTGATGGAAGTGCCTTCTCATCAAGCCGTGAGACCCAATGATAGCATTCAAGAAGAAGAAGGAGAAAAGGATGAAATGGACCCAATCGATCCCGATGAGGGAGTAGAAAAGGAATCCGTTCCTGTTGTGCCTCAAAAAGGTTTACCTCCTTTTGATAACTTCAAGTGTTCCTTTCGGAAATACAAACCTAATCGGTATTATGACGTTACAGATCTATCTCTAGATTTCCTGTCCAAAGCCGAATATATTCGTGGTGAATTACCGTTTGTCATCAACCCTCCTTCTCATGATGGTTCCATGCCAAAAAAGTTGTGCACCGATACATCTCAGTGGGAAGAAGTTTTGCCTAATCATAGACCATTCAGTGATGGACAGAATCCTAGTTTTGTATCATTGAAGCGATATCCATATGGCACTCAAAACGATCAACCACGCATAAACAAGGATACCATCGAACCACTAGTTCAGATCTATGGTGAATCTTCAATGGAAAATTTGTACCTGGGCCTTTTATTGTTTGGTGATTCTCAGTGTAGATGGAACATGTCAGTGGAGGAACTGGAAACCAACAAATTTTCACCTTTGCAAAAGGCTCCGAGCAAACGAAGTCTCGTCATGGTGGTGAACAATAAATTAGATCCGATTGGCACGGCTGTTTTGGAGTTAGAGCATGATGCAGTTTGGGGTGAAAAGAAGAAGTTTGGTGTAATGAAGAAAAAGGATGGCAGTGGTTATGACACTTCGATCGTAGAATTAGATGATGCAAGATTGTTCTTTCACGATGGAAGGCTCAATGTTTTGTATAGAAATGGTCCAGCATTTGGATATGAAAGTAAGTCGAGTTTATGTCATTGGTTTTTGAAGAGGAAACTTGTTTCTAACCAATGCTTTTGATCGCACAATTTCTTTTCTTCTCTTGTTGTATAATCAACATCCAATTACAGAACAAGTCCAAAATCCTATTCATTTCGAAAACTTGAGCGATACAGAGTTCAAAGCTACCATCAGAGCAAGTGAAACATTTTCTATTTGCTGTGGGAGGAACATTGCCTTCATCTCCGAAATGCCCAATCAGAATGCCGATGATGGAATTGTCAGTGAGAGAAAATTGCATGCTCTTACATGGGTTGACCCAGTCACAACGAAGGAAGTTCAATACCCCAAAATTACTGAAAGAAAGGATGGCGAAGATAATGAAAGAAGACGGCTTGCAATGAGGAAAAAGTCTTCGATCCATGGTACAAATGGTTACCTTGTGCCACTGCATAGTACGAACGAATTGCTTGGCGTAGCTCACTTTCATAGACCAGAGCACAGGCAACAATCAGATTATGCAAGGCATGGCCATCATTACAGTGAGTTAGATCCGATTGCTATACTAAACATGTCTGAGTCACATTACTCACATTGATGTTTTTTCTTCCATAGCCCATGCATTATTTACGTTGGAACCAACAAAGTTATCATCTGATGGGGGCATAGAAATAGATTCTTTCAAATTGAAGAGGTTATCCAACGAATTCGTTTTCTCATCCCCATCATCTGACAATGATAATGCTGCTGATGTGATTCAATTTGCATCTGGACTGGATCTAATAGGTTCTGATTTGAATGGGCAACTTATGGTGTCTTACGGGATCAATGACTGTGAAGCTGCTGTCGTCTTTCTTGAAATGGAAAAAATTAATGAACTGCTGCTGCCAGTGGAAGACGGCCATGAAGTCCAACACATGATGCAAAAACTGAATAAAGTTAGCGAAAATGCGAAGTAATTATCTTTACATTCTTAAGTTAATATATTGAAGCAATATGAAATACCTAACCTGAGTTGTATGCTCTAAAAACTACCTACACATTACCTAAAACTAAGTGAATGTCTGCCCTTGCAAAGAAGTCACGCTGCTCTAGTTTCATTGACTTTTAGTCCTCTAGTCAATGATAGGGTCCCACACAAAAAGTGATCCAAGCCATTTCTCTCCGTCTTGCATAAACTCACTTGCATGCTGGCTTAAATCATCAACGTTACCATCCGGCAGCATGTTGTAAAACAAAATTGCCTTTCCCTTCTTTGGACTGACACGTACTCCATCATGACGATCGGCATTAACCGCCAATGGGAACATGGTATCTCCACCCCATTCCTCCTTCACAGTATTCAGAAAGAACATAATGGTTGCAAATCGATTGGGCTGATATCGATTTCGTACCGATGTCTGAACGGCATCTGACCGTGGAATATACCCTTGATTTTTGACAAATTGAGTCAAATACAAGGCTTCAGCAATAGAGTGATGAGTGTTGAGCTCAGTATGTTCATGTTCGTTTCTATGACGCAACAATGATTCGTCAACTTTCAACATATCTGCTGTCCGGTGGTAGATTGCATCCACAATCGGTGACATTTCTCGACGAATCCACGCATTTGTACTTCCGTGGTTCTTTTTCAATGCCTTCTTTCCTTTCAAGTCTGTTTCAGTAACGTTATAAGTCCTTGCCAAATCTAATAAATGGCCCACTTCTGAATCACTCAAAAAACCATCAATTTCAAATACTCTCGGCGCGACAGAAATTACTTTCAAAGTCAACTTTAATGGTCCATCATTTCGATACTCTTTGAGATTCAAGAACTTATCCCTACCTTCAGATAAGGCCCTTTTGCGTTTGTCCACCATATCATCATAATCAGCATAATCCAAATGTCGCCAAATATGACTTTGGCCAACTCTATCATTGGGCAAAGTTACAAAATGACTCTGATCCGTGATTACTTCATGTTCCTGACCAAAGTAGTCAGCACTCCACATGTAATGCATTTGCATCGGTCTCGGAAACATACTCAGCCAACTTCTCTGCGTCTTGACCAAATAGTCTTGTCCATATTTGATATTTAACCTTTGCATCTCATAAAGTTTCTTTTCTTCATGAGTGAGTCCCATCAGAGCATCAGGATCATTCTCAATTGCATCGTAAAACACAACTGCCTCATCCGCTGTCATGGTCCATCGTTCCATGGCATGATCCTTGTCATACACCGGTGCAAGATAAAAACCATTCCCAGGAGTGGTAACGGTAGAAAATGCCTCAAAGGGTTCGATACGAGATCGAAATTTTGGTTTCGTCTTCCCATCCCAATAGAGATTCATAGGCTTTGTACTGAGGTTGATGAATTTGGCAGTAAAACCAGTGTAAGTAAGGCTCGCGGGGGAGATATCCTCCATCGATTCGACATTTGGAGTTTCCAATAATGATTTGACAGATAGTGAAGATGTTTTTTTCACATTTCCCTCGTCTTTGTAAAATGAACGAATGTTAGGTTGGATGTATGCAACGCCAAATGATGGAACAGTGGACCTATGTTGATGGGCCATGGTAGCATCTACAAGACAGTGAAACTGCGGGTGGTCGGTCATACCAGCATTCGTGGACAGTACGTTTTCATAATTATCATCCAAGGTTGAATCTGCGATATAATAGTCATTGACAATGTCTGTATATTCCTTGGGAAAGTTAAATTGAAACAGTTGCAGATTCTGATCAATGTTCCACATGTCATTTTCATTCAAGCTATTTTCTAGCGTATGCATTGTCAATGCACGTTTGACTCGTTGCGAGGAAGTTTCAGAGGTAAGTGAATAATCTTCATCTAGAAGGGGACAAAAGAACAGATTACTCATTCTTTTATATTCGTGATGATGATGCGTTTCTGTGGGTTTCAGGGGCGTTGGTCGATTGACTGGTTTCGTTTGGATTGGTATGCGTTCGTGTATTTGTTTTTGTGCAAAGATAAATGGCCAATCTTTATCCGACTGAATGTGATAACAACTTAGAGCACTGGCTATGATGGCCACCAGAATTGCAATCATGTGCTGTTTGAAGAATTGTCGGTCAAAAAGATAGGATAGCAAACCTTCCCCATGGCCGTCGTCATCGATTTCTTCTGGTTCTTCCTGCTCTTTATCATCGCCGCTGTCTTCGCTATCATCATTATCCTCGTGGGTATGCACTGATCCCAAGTCACTTAATATTTCATCATTGTGATTGCCTTCTATATTATGATATCTATTGAAATTCTTCATGTTGCAGGTATATTTTTTATTTTATTTTGATATCTCTCTCTCTATTGTGTGTGCAGGATCTGCCAGGTACAGTAGGTTAGATAACTGACTCTCTCTATGAGTCGTAGTACCACCAGTGTGCTAATAAAATAATTACGTACGTAGTTGGTCAGTATGTTGGAGTCCAGTGCCCCCAGTAGGTGTATTTCCAACGGTCACCTTCCCGGGAACGGACCGAGAGGAGAAGGGACAAAAAAATAACCGTCAGCAACGCTCACATGAAGAACATTACTGCGGAGCTGCCTGCGTAGAGTACTGTATGTAGTACAGTACCTGGTACTGTATCCGGCAGATGATGGACAGCAGATTGTCGACAGATGGCTCCGGGCCTCACACGGCCACACAGTTCTTCGACGCCCCACCAGGTATGGTGTATGGTACCAGGTACTGGCACCCGGCACACTTTTTTCAAAAAGTAAAATGCCGCTAACAACGCAAAACGCAATGCTGATACCAATCACGCGAACAAAAAAGGATCATTATTCTTTGATTGATCGTTATGATCGGTATCGTTCGTAGCTTTCCAAAGGAGACAGTTCGACACATCACACCGACAAATCAACATTTCCTTTCTTGTTTTAACATGTGTTACGGCCAATGAAGCGGAAGACCGCATACACAGAAACTACTATTTAGTTCCTGCATTATTGTATATTTCATTCGTGCAAAAGCATTTTGTTTTGTTCACTTGAGGTCAATCCTCAACACCATTATATTTTCATTCGAACAAACAACAAGTCTTCTTCTTCTCCTTCATAAGGTGAGTCTGGTCACTATGCTCCCCCCACCATCGAACAGCCTTAAAAACGATGCGTAACAAAAATGTATATGACCACACTCACAACTAACAACCCCCCCCCCCCCAAAACCAACCAACCAACCAAGGATATGGATTGTCCATTGCCTTGTTTTGTTTATTCGATTTTGAATTCGTAGATTCAATTTTGATACATTTTCATCAAGTAAAATACAGCAAGGATAACCCTACCGTATTACGGGTAGACTTTTGCGCACATTGCCATTTTCCCGATATCGAGTCCTCAGTCCGTCCCATGGTCATAGAAATGACTAAAATCGAAATTCAGCTAATCACAATGTGCGATAGTATCGAACAAAAAAAACGGATCCGCGTTGCGTTGGCACCGTCTTGATAAAAGGTACAGGACAACCGCCCGCTACTTTTCCGTGTAGTGTACAGATACCGGTACATGAAATAATAATACAATCTGGTTTGTATTTTTTATGGTCCTGAGTCCTGATACTAGAGTGCGCAATTTTGCATGTGCAAATTGATCTCCACCATGCCTGTTCTCCAAATCATTTTGACTTGGAATGTTGATGTTCGCGAAGCAAAGAAATGTTGGACCATTCTTGTCTGTCAGAAAAATCGTTCAAATAATAGTGTACTGATCAACTCTCCTTACGAGAAGAACCAAATTAATATCATCATTATTCCACAGTGTCTTGAACTTCGTTCCTTCCCTTGATACTGTATCATGTCGACACATCATTGATAAGAAGAGGCATCATGAGATAATTCATTCGCATGAGACCTTCATTGAAAAGTACATAGACTTACTTTTTGTTCAACGGACAAAAGAGGCACAATTCAAGGTAGAGAATGCATGCATTTAGTTCAATGCATATATTCATGAAAATAGGTTATGACATTATAAAGTTGGCAACATTCATATCTCATCCAACACGTAAAGAAAATATCCTTCCTCATCCATCGAGTCTCGAGTCGATATTCACACTACTGTATTCAAAGGTTGAGTTGTGCATAATGTTTATAACAATTATAGCAATTCTTGATACCTAACGAGATGAATGAATACAGAAGATGTCGATCGACAATGATGGCCATGACAACACAAAAACTATACGATAAATAGAAAGTTCATCAATAAGAGAGAGAAATTGGAGAAATGGGAAAGCTGAAAGCTTTTTCATCGAAATGCGAACTGATATCTACGTAAACCATGAGATACACAAGAAGATTCAATCACACAATACGGAAGAGACAGTACGTAATTCTGCGCAAACTTATGATGCTGCTGGAATCTCGACGGCATTTTGCACTGCAGTAGAGCCCCCCCCCGACACGATGACATATTACAGAGTATCGTCAGAATGAAACTACTACCGGTACCGGTATCTACCGGTACGTACGTGTACTGCACAAATTACAGATAAATCGCATTGTAACCGTTTCTTTGTGCGGAATGGTGGGTATTATTCAGTCGAGATTCAGTCGACAACGGTATAAAAGAATGGTAGTATGGGGTGTATCGTAAGCTTTTTCGATTTTCGGTACAAAGTATGTACCTGTTACCATAGGCGTACAAAATACATGCCCATCCCTGTACTAATCCTGTACAAAAATGATTCCCGATGACTTTTCGTGATCCTTGGTGATATTTCGTGATATTTCGTGATCCCTTGTAGAAAATGTACTACCATTCCGTAGCCCGGATTACTTAAAATCGGAGTTGCACTGTACGACAAAAATAATGATGACATCCAGTACTCTACAGTAGCTAGAGAGTGTACGTTAGTAAAATTATAGTCAGATACTGTACATAGTACTGCTGTAGATCGGGTGCATACCGCGTAAAAATGGGTGTAAAACTACACCCAGTACTACTGCCGCCGTTTCCCACAGCGTGTCCCATATTCATATTAACAATCAATCATTAATATGCATTCATTTCCATGATCATTAATTGCACCATCGACTGACCAATCCGAAAATCAATCATATCATATCATAAATAAATACATACATACATAGAATACATCATTATGAGTGGTAGTAGAGCAGCAACGGCTGCTCATTCAAGACGAGTCAAAGAGCGTTTAGTGAAGATACTTTATGGAAAAGAATACTCTAGGCAGGGTCGGAATGCTCATCAAAAACTTGATTTTGCATCCTACACCTATGACGATTTGAGACAAGCCTACATTCAAAAGGTTCAGTTATTGCACCCTGATAAATTCCAGTCTCATGAAATGACAATGAATTACGAAGAAGAGTCTTCTACATTATATGATTCACAGAAAGGGGAATGGGAGGATGTGGAACCCACGAGTTGGCAGAGTGTCCAAGAGACCATACGGCAACAAAACCACCGCAATAGATACCAAGCATTTGTTGATCTAAAGGAGGCATGGGAGGAATATGAAAAGATTGCAAAAGTCATGAAGAAAGGAAGTGGTAGGGAAATCCAATCCAACTTTACAATGTTTGGTGTGGGATGCTCATTCTCGGATAATCCTTATGAGCAGCAGAGACGAGCCGAAATAATGGATCAAGCATGTAGAGGATGGTTTTCTGCGGGTCAGCTACCGGCAGTTAATGAAAATGATAAAGGTTCATCAAGTGGAAATGTAAAAGTACCCTCATGGTCATCCGATTCAAAATGTGTAGGTCTAGACCTTCAAGAGGATCATCGTCAAGAAGAACGACTTTCACCGCATGATAAAAATGCAACACCACGAAGGTCACTTATTGATCACTTGATTTTGAAACGAGATTGATGAGTTCCATCAAAGAATATTTGTATGGATTTTAATGAGTTACTCTGGTAACACGACCTTGGTTTTTGTTTCAGTGGATACTATTGCTTTGTATGAGTAGATGCTTCTATTAGACTATACAACCAAAGATTAATTTTATTATTACCAATATAGAGGTTGTTTGATTCAATTTGTTTGTGCAGTCTTTTGGAAATGACACATCATCAGAGCTTATAAAAATTCCTTGGATGTATGAAAAGTGCTTCTGCAGCTAATACCCAAGCCATGCATCGAATTCTTCTGGTGTCAATCCTGTTCTTTTGATAAGTCGTTCTACCACAATATCTTTAATTTTTTCCACATCCACTACTCCCTTGGAAGCAAGGCTCATACCGTATTTATAGAGGTAGGCAAATTCCTGTTTGACCTCTGGAATATCAAGATTCGCCTTTATATCAAAGTTCGTAGGTGAGAGAGATCCATCGTCAGGATCCTGATCATAGAGCATACCCTGCTCTATCAAAAGTATATATATTTTAGCCGCCAACTCGCTTGCACCCACACCAGCATCTCTCGCTTGACGCAATTCTTCAAGCTCGGGTGGAGGTGCAACTCCCTCTCTGAGCCGGGTTTCCAGATCTGCAATAAAGGTCGTGGCACTCTCGATCATTTGCTCTTCATACGTCAACTTGGGTTTTTCAGGCATGGCGGATGCAAAGTCACTTTCAAAGCTTGACATGTGAAGTTTTCCTATAGTTTTTGTTCTATGAGTTGGATTAATCTCAAGCTGTCGTCCTGTTGTCGTAATGATGGAGTAAGACTCGGCATTGAGCAACAACAGTGAAACTAGTGGAACACTTCGTGTCAAGACTTTATTCATCATGTTTGAAAGGTTGTAGATGATAAAAAAATCCGTGTTTCTGTACTTATCTTTCTTATTTCTAAAATACAAATTAATATGCTTTTCTTAAATAATTATGATATTATGATTTGATTTTCCTTTCTCATCATGCATCATACATGTACGAGTACTGTAAACTGTAATGCAAACTCTCGCAAAAATCACAAATCTACTCTCGTAGACTTCAACTTAATGACGTTTATTGTCGTTGGGTAGCGGTTAAATGATGTCCAGTGCCGTAGTACAGCACACTGTACAACTAAAAATGCTTTCACTTTTTCTTTTCATTATGACATCCAAGTGAACCCAAATCAAAATAATAAATACATTGTTAAGCGATAGGAAACAACCTGAGCTGTAGACTTTCATATGAACAACCGTTGATTTCACTTCACGTCTTTTATTATTCTATTGACTGTTCGACAGGATTCGTTATTCTATAAATTGCACTCGATCGACAAAGAACTTTATTTCCAACCCATGCCTCAACTTCTAGCGAAGCTTTGAAATTACCCGTGCCTAAATTAACATCCATGACGTGCCCTAGTTTTCTGCAAGTTTCTGGCCCGAGATTATTGTCATGTACAGGCTCGGATAAAAGTATATTGTCATCTACCACGCTGGCTTCACCCCCAAAGTAATCAATGCTACTTCTGTCATCATCAAATATCAGTTTTGTGTTGCAATAAGTGAAATGAATAATACCTCTGAAGACACCACCGGTATTTTTATCATCACAAGGCTTGCCATTATCAACACGTTGACATGTAATCTGTGTAGACATAGGGCAGTCGGTGACAGTTTGAGGGTCGTTCGCTTTCTTTCTCAACAAGCGAGCTCCTCGTGAATCGCAACAAAATATGCAGAGAAGACATAAAATTATATTTACTGTAGATTTCATCATTGAAATCTGTTTGTTTGCAGAGCACGATCTGGTGAGTGGTTTTGAATTGTTGAGGTGCAATTTGCAATTTTTAGGAGCGGCGGGCAATTACCGTTTGAACTGCAAAAAGCCTTTTTCAAATTTGAAAATATCCTTCTTTTCTCTCCCTTTCTTCTGTTTTTCTTTTTCCGCGTTTTTGAATTTCATCCAAGCGCGCCTTTTCACCTTTCAAGTAGCCCGATTATGATGAATCCACATTTCGGTTTCCATGTGTAATAGATCTGCCACCATGAATTGCATAGCAACGAATGGACTTGATGAAGAAAATGATGGAGAAACGGCCATTGACTGCACCGGTACTATTGATGTAGCTGGAAGTTGTTGTTTGGTGCGGTTGCCCAACTTTGCATTCCAAAGGATACTTAACGATGCCTGGAGCGAACTCTTCAACGCCAGAGAATTGTCATACGCTGGATTGCAAACGTAAAATAATCGAATATGAAGGATATTCGATATCCCGAGACCGGCTGACTCTTGAAGTGTTGATACTGCTGAATCAATCATTTGTTCAAATATACTTTCTAATCGTATTGCCTTTTTTTCTGATGAAGAGCAATATGAGGCGGTCGTGAAACCAATTGCTGCACAGCCCTTGCCCAAGTGGCTAAAAATAGAATGAATTTTCACTGGTGCATTTCTTACGACCGTATCGTTGATGAAGTTTTGTTCTTCATCATAAATTATACCATCGTATCCAGTATCCCAATTTATCTCACTCGCACTTCTGAATCCTTTGGATGTGGGATTGTCATAGCTTTTGTCAGCATAATTTGGTTGTTTGTCCGATGGCGCTACTACATTTATGGAAAGACACGATGAAGCTTTCTGTGTGGTGCAAATCAACTCAACTTCAGAAATTGCTCCAACTGGCATTTGAGGCAAAGAAACCATCAAAAGTGGTCTATTGTTTACTTCACCTTCATTGTCCATAATTTCAACATCAATATTCTGGCTAGCCATGATTTCACGATAAGTCTCATAGTCTTCATATCCACCATAAAGTTCATCCTTTTGTGTTACTTTTGTCCCATCAATTATACCTGCCTCAATATTACCGTTGGACAGTAAACATTCACGACAAATGTTTTCACAGACTTTCCAAATTTTTGGTCTGAAATAATTGTTGGGTGCTATTACTTCTTTTGATGCAATATACACCACTGCTGCGAGGGCATCTTTCAGAGAACCTTGTAGCGCATCAAGCACTGATGATGCATTCCTCCAACTTTGGCGCAATTGTACTTTCCAATCATGACTGATTAGTTTCATAGTCTCTGGTCTTAACCCAATTTGACCCGCCATGAAAATTAGACCAGACCTTAATGTATTTGCTTGACTGTATGGTCCTACGCAGACAGGAGCCCAGTGCGATATCGACTGAACGTGCAAAGTAGAACGAAGTTGATGATGTGGGTTTCTGATGTGATCCATCACAAATGCAGCATTGACTGCCGTTAGCTTGTCCTTCACATCAGCCGAATTAGAGTGTGGAGATATTCTCATATACTCGCCACTTCCTCGCTGTATGAGACAGTCCATCATGACCCTTCTACCACCTGGCAGTACATTCTTTCCAACTGCTACACAAGATCTCGATGGAGGAAGCACAGTTCCAAAAAATGCTGAATAATGCGCATTGATATCCTTAAAATGTGAAATGTCTGACAAATAGAGGTGAACAAATACAACATCTTTCGGTGTGGCTGCTGCACTATGTCTCACATGATTCTCAACAGCCGTCCACTGAATGGTTTTAAGTGTTGCCTCGAGTATTGAAAATATTGATTTGGCTTCCATTACTGCCATTTTAGCCTCAACATTATCAGACGTTGAATAACAAGAGCGCATTTCAGAACATGGGACAAATGGACTCATGATTTCAGATACATGTGCCAAACCTCCTGGTAGAATTTTTACATGTGGTAGAACATTGATTTCTGGTATGCTTTGAAGACTGTCTTGGGCTTCTTCCATGATATCTGATTGGTCAGGCATATCATGTGATTGAGGATCATTTTCGTTTATCCGTTCATATAATAACGGCCCTGTAACATCCCAAGAAACACTGCGTCCTTCTTCATCACGTTTATCCACAGCATGACATTCATGAACTTTGAGCACACCCACACCATCGTCACCTTCTATTATTTCTACATTGGATAACACCAACTTTTTCTTAAAGATGGGACAATCCAAAACGAGCGTCTCATATTCTCCACCCTCACCACAAATATGAAAGTCAAACTTCTCCTTCAGCTTATCAAATATCCCCCCATAATAAAGATCCCCTAGCGTTTTATTCAAATGTTTTCTCGGTACCAAACCAGGCGGTGATGCAACTTTCACGAGAACAGCATCTATCCCATCCTTTAGCATACACTCTAGCAAACACCTCTGTGGCCCCATTCTCCAAAGGTAACTCAATGGTGTCAACCCCAGTCTTCCACACACAGATTCGATCCTCGTCCTCTGATAAGTTGACAATATAGCCCCAGTGGATACACCCTCGACAGCGGGATATTCTTCCTTTACTTTGGATAAAAGTTCCAGCAGATCTTCCACTTCATCCTCCTTACCATCTTGATCTTGCTTGTTCACTTTATCTACATGATCGTACACTAGCATTGTATTCTCACTCCTCCCGATACACTGCCGTATAACCAATGGTACTCCAAGACATTGTTCCACCTGAATAGGTATACATTCCGATGCAGCAGTTTGGTACATGTAAGATTCTTCCTCTTGTTCTTCGTCTGTTCCATTTTGTGTCCTTGGCGACAAATGAGCACATGCGACGAGTTCATGGCCGTTTCGGATACATTCCATGATGGAATAGAAAGAGTCCTTTCCACCGGAAACCAAAGCCACGAATTTCATACTTATATTTTTATTTAAAGTAGTTTCAAGAATATGCGTGAATTAGGAAGGAAGGAAACTAATGAATGAGACGAGATGAGAGATGAATGAGGACCATCAATCACAATATAAAAAAAATGAAAAAGTGATAGACAATTATTACACCAAGAAAAATCTTTTGTCTCTCAACTCTCAACTGTCAACGAGAGTTAGCCATGACATGTAGGGTGTTTGAAATATATTGATTGGTTTTGGAGGCTTTCACACTCTTTGTTCGACCAGTTGCATGTTGCATCAGGACACCACCATTTTTAGGGGACATCACGAGAAATATTAGAAATTGGCTCACAGCCAACAACAGATAAAAGTCTCTTTCAATTGAAGCTTTATTTTGTTTTTACATCATTATTTTTCTAATTTGTTGATACATTCATAATCATGGTACTATACATTATCGGTCTTGGACTCTGCGACGAGAAAGATGTGACAATACGCGGTCTCGAGGCAATTCAATCATCGGACAAGGTGTTTTTAGAATGCTACACATCGATTTTATCAGTAGACAAGAACAAACTCGAACAATTTTATGGTAAAGAGATAGTGATTGCAGATCGTGATTTTGTGGAATGTAGGGCAGAAGAAATATACACACCTGCCAAGGAAGGTAACGTCTCGATGCTTGTGGTTGGTGATCCCGTCTGTGCAACGACTCATACGGATATTATGATTCGTGCCTTCGAGTTGGAAATCGAGGTGGAAATTATCCACAATGCTTCCGTCATGGGTGCAGCTGGTAGTTGTGGTTTGCAGCTGTATAATTGTGGACAGACTGTGTCGATACCATTTTTTGAAGATAGTTGGCGCCCTACGAGTTTTTATCCAAAGATTCAATACAACCGTGAAGGTGGGATGCATACTCTATGTTTATTGGATATCAAAGTGAAGGAACCTGACTTTGAGGCTATGAAAAGAGGTAAAATTGTCTATTTGCCCCCAAGGTATATGTCGGTAAATACAGCCGCAGAGCAACTTATTGAAGCTGAGAAAGTGGAAGGTAGGAATGCTTACAATCCATCTGAGACTCTCTGTGTGGGGATGGCTCGTTTGGGACAAAAGGATCAGTGCATTATTGCAGGAACTTTGGAGGAATTGAGGGATCAGGACTTTGGGGCGCCTCTTCATTGTATGATGATTTGTGGTGAAGTTCATGATTTAGAATTGGAGTTCTTGAAACGATACATGGTGGAAAACAGTAAATTCAAGGCTAATGATCATGTTCTCAGAGGAGCGGCAGCTGCAGGCACAAAGGAAACAAAAAGTGCAGAGGATGAAGCTCTATGAGTACAACCTATATATAAAACAGACAGAATGTAATATTGTACAGAATGAAATATGTGTCTACATAAAATCTTATCCAAGAAGGTACATTCACTGAATTGTTGCTTTGGAATATTATCAGCCATTATTCGTCCTATCCATCGGTTAAAGTAGTTTAGTCAAAAAAGTCATAGTCAAGTTTTGTGTTGGTTCCTTTGAAGTATATCTCCAGTTTGCCGTCCTCCCAATATCCAGCCTCCATTTTTGTAGGCACGAGCATCCCATTTCTAGCATCATATTCAACAAAACGACCTTCCCACGGTTTCCAAACTAGTTTTCCACCTTCTTCTTGCATCCTTTGTGCACGAATACTTGAGATCAAACCATCTTCCTTGAAGCAAAACTGAACTTCAGCCTCGGTATCACTCTGAAGATCTGTGATTCTTCCTCTTACAAATGCACCATGGTGTTCTGGCCACGGGCCTTTTATTTGGGTATTTTCTTTGACCCATGAAATCTTCGCTCCGAGTTGAGGCAGAAACGCAGTGGGATACAGTGGTATCTCGGCAAGCCAACGCATTAGCTCGGCAGAGTTGATGTCTACGGTTCCTTTTTTATGCGCAATCCGAGCAACACCCATGCAATTGACAGACAATTCACCCTGTCCATCCAAGTAGACATCCCGAACAAAAATTGGAAGGTATTTGAGGATAGGTAAAGTAGGATGAATACTTGTCGAACAGTCCCAAATAAATCCTGGGGAAGCGGGAGAACAGGACACGGTCTGCGATGCCTTGAAAGGAAGCCACTTTTGGTTCACAAATATTTCACCTTCCTGTTGTATCTTTACGTTGTTTATGATTGATATTGGTGTGTGCATCATGTAACTTGTACCACGATCAACGTCGTCAATGAGGAAAAGAGCCTTGTGAAGGTAACGCTGGATAGCAAATGGCAAGGTTGCCATACTGTCCTGTATAGAAAGTTCGTGCTTGTCATGAAGCTTTTTTGTTCCTTTATGTATCACCCGATTCGTCATGCCTTCCAATTCGCGCTTCCATGCTCGACATCTCATAATAACAAAACTAAAGAATACAATCAGAAATGCTAAAAATCCCTGGAAGATTATGTGTATCATTTGTATAAAGCTTCCTAGTTGCTATTTTATGTATTTGAATGTTGTTTTTGTTGAGATTGTTCGTCAGAATCTTTTTTATGTGTGTCGATGGTGAGCCCAATCAACAATCAAGGCTACCCTGCTGGATGGATCGATGATCGATAGTCGTACAGTAGTACGGTACCTGGTACCAGTACTTGGTGCCGGCTGGATGGGCCGGCGGGTACTTCTATGTACCACATATCAATGGATAGGCTTCTGGTTTGACTTCACAGGGTTCCGATAAACATCAATCGAACATTCTTCTGGATTCTTTGAGAACCCTACGTACAGAGTTCCCGGTAGTATTTTTATGGTCAAAAGCAAAAACAAATCTGTGACGCCTGCGATGCACAAAGGTGAAAAGTAAACTATCTATCCGGAGTTAATAAAATAGTATTACTTGTTTCTTTCGGTAAAACTAGCTAGCTAGAGCTAGACTTTCAACAACAAGCATTTCCTTTCATAAAAAGGTGTACTTTACATCTTGGATACGAATATTCATGTGAGAAACAAATTGGCCATGTTCCTCTCGTCCAGATTGTATATAGGTGGGAACAAGCATTCCTTGTCCTATATTTTTGTAATGGCTCAAACGGAACTGCCAAATATCCCCACCACCAATAGAAGATATATAGTCAATAAGCCCTTGACTATCAAAGTGTACCTCTGCTTTTGAAGAAACACCTTCGGGATTGATATATTCTACAAGAACTGCACTACCATCACTCTTCTTTTTTTCAAAGGGCCAGGCAACTACAGAACGTTTCTTCTTCTTCTGATGGTAGTTTTCTTCTGACGACAACCAATGTACCCCTAAATTTTCACGAGGCAGTAAACTTGTTGGAAAGATAGGGCTGAAAGCAAGCCAACGAAAGCCAGCCTGCTCTTCTTCTTGAATTTTGTTCGCGGTGTGTACAATCGGCAAGGCACCAAAAATCTTAATTGTCCTATCGTGTCCACCATTGGTATATGTTTCGCGAACATAGTAGGGTATATCGTAAGGTAACTCAAATGTTGTTGGATATTTTATTTTGGCATCCCAAACAAAGCCTGCATGTAGAGGAGTTGCTGAAAAATATCTTGTTGCTTCGAACGGCAACCATACTCCGTTGGACAGTACCTCTCCTACTTCAAAGCAGGTGACAGATTGAATCATTTTGATGCAGTCCTCCCAAAATTGTTCTTTTTCTCCAGTGAACAGGAAGGCTCTGTGGAAGTATCGCTGGACAGATTTTGGCAGGGTTGTGAATTTTTCTTCGTCCCATTCACATTGCTCGAGATCAAGGGCTGATATTTCATTAGTAGTGTTAGCAGTAGATTTAGGCAGTGGTAATTCGTCGCCCTCTGCTGTGAATCCCATCATCCTAACCAAGGCCTTTTGGGTATCCTTATCCCAATCTAAACGAGAGCTTAGGCAGAACCATAGTAAGACGATGAGTAATGTTGTAACGATTCGATATATATTATGCCATGTCTTCATTATATATATTCAGTTTCAATTTTCAATTCATTAAATTATGAAGCTTCTTCTAATGATATGTATTTAAAGGACCCTCTCTAGCTCTCTAGAGAGAGCAAGATTGAAAAAGTAAAAAGTGTCAACAGCTTCGGAACGCTTTCAACCCTACTTGACACGGCAGTAAACATTTATCGACCGACCGGTAGTAGTAGTAGGTCGGTACTACTAGATAGCTAGCTAGCTAGGGTACCACGGCGTACCTTGTACCGGGTACTTGTACTCGGGCTTGAACCAACCATTTTATTTTTTTTCTCTGATCCTCGTGCCTTCGAACTGCTGTGCGGTCCACTCCTCCAGATTAGATAGCAGTGCCTTGTGAATTATTCCATATATTTCAATCAGTGGGTAGTGTCTCACATCAACACAAAACTTGTGTAAGAAATTAGCAATCGGTGATCAATTACATTTAATATCCAAAAAATGAGTGGACCTTCCTTGTTTGAATCCATTTTTGGAAACGAGGGTGGTAGTCAAGAGAAGGACCCATCGCTTTCCAATTTGTTTGGGTCTTCGACGAGCTTGCCCGACAAACCTAACAATTTAAATTTTCCTGAACCTGCAAAAGATCGCCAGCAGAGAGAACGCAAGGAAGAGAAGAAGAGAAAACGTAAGGAGAAAGAAAATATCCAAGAAGAGGCAAAATCTGTGGAGGAAGCTAGTGAAGATGTGGAAGGTCCCTCGAAAAATGATGATGAAGAAAAAACAATATTTGTGGGCAATTTACCAAGCGACATAACACGGAAGAAATTAGCTTCCTATTTCAAGGAATGTGGAAAGGTGAAAAGTGCAAGGCTGAGGTCGGTTGCAACGGCTGGTGTCAAGTTACCCCCAGAGCATGCAGGAAATCAGGTATGTGCCTTGTAATTTCTGGACGATGCAATGTTCTGTGCAGAGTGCAGACTAACCCATCCATTTTTTTCTTTTACGTAGAATCTTGTCAAAAAAGTTTCTGCAAACACCAAACGGATATTAGAAGATGCACCAAAGCACACATCGCAGGGATATGTAGTTTTTGAAGAGGTGGAATCTGTACAAGAGGCATTAAAAATGAACAACACACCCATCCCAGGAGCAGACGGGTTACTTTTTCGTGTTGACAGGGCAACGCCCACACATGATTCTGCTAGATCAGTTTTTGTAGGTAATCTTCCATATAAAACTGATGAGATGAGTTTACGTGCTCATTTCAAAAATGGTTGTGGCTTTGAGGACGATGTGGTTGAAAACGTCCGTATTATTCGTGATCCAGAATCGTTTCAGTGCAAGGGTTTTGGGTATGTATTGCTAAAAGATAAGAGTTATGTTCCATATGCGTTAGAAATGCATGGATCTGAATATATGAAGAAGGAGATTCGAGTACTCGTGTGTGGTAAAAGATTCAAAGGAAACAAGGGAGCGAAGAAGCAAGAGAATGAAGTAAGCGGTGCTCTCCGTCGAGTTCTCAAGAAGGCCAACAAGACGACAGCCGAATCTCTGCTCGAAAGCAAACAAAAGAAGAAACGCGGAACTAAGAAGGTCGGGGCGAAGAAGGCTGGAAAAGTTGGCGTCAGCAAACGTGCTGCCACAGAGAAGAAGCTTGATAAAAGAGTCAAGAAAATACAGAAACGAGTACAAAAAGGAATGGGCAAACTTAAAAAAACATAAAAAAGTCCAATATTATCCTACATACATGTTATTGATATCAAAGCTCGCTATTCTGTAGAACCATCCAAAGCAGTGGACATGGTTTGCCGCCAGAATGAGGCTTGCGTTCGTCTGTGAGGCTCAACTGTGATCTCCCTTCGAATATCATCATGGAGATGAACACAAACACTGTAGCAACCTATACAAATCTTCTGTTTCAAAATGTTTCTCATTCTTCTAGGGAGTGAAGCGAATTCTCGTTTGCAAAAACGGTCATTGATCATAGGATAAGCTATCTTGCGTAGGATAAAAGATATTGTGTTGACGATCTTCCCACTGCCATGCCTTGAACTGATTTCTAATGTCTCAATACACGTATTGTCATTGCCATTGCAAAAGCTGTGGCCATCTTTGCTCATGATAAAGATAGATTTGTCCAAATCAAGTGCATGCCGAGTTATCTCAATCTTCTCGTCATAATCCATGACATTACATGCATCACAATTCTTCGACAACTCATCCAGACCCTTTTGACGCTTCCACATTCTTGTCCCGTTCCTCGGAAGTTGGACATAAACACCACGACGCCATTCCTCAGGCACTCTTCCATGAACCAACGCTGTAAACGTGTAGGTAATTTGCACATTTGGTTCTACACGAAGGTCATTTCCCTTTGAATCCATTAGAAAGACACACAATCCTGCACAACCTGTATCCAGTTTGGAAAGTGGAGCGCATGATAGATTTTCCATTGCTGAAGATTGTTCTTCAACTAACCTCTTTGTGATCATTTCAAGTGTATTTGGCGAAAACGATCCCACCACACGTATCCCTACTGGCTTATAGACAACAACGAGTCGTGGCCATTGTCGATCTTTTTGCAAGGGTATCTCTTCTACAATTCTGCATCCAAGACTATCTTCAATGGGACTTGCTTGTACGGTCGACGCAGGTTGAATTGGATTATTTGCCTTGGTATCAATTAAAGTGATCACATCTTTTTCTCTAACGATCCTTCCCGAATCCAATGCTACAATACCATTGACATAGATCCTTCCCTGGGATATAGCATCCACACATTGTTTTTTAGACGAAATATAATTTGAAAATGAATGAAAATCTTTCTGTCTACATAACCATTTGATTCTTGTTGAATCAAATTTTCCATCCACCGTTCCTTCTGTAAGTATACATGTTCGATCCAGAGGACTGTGAATGCATTCATGATTGATTTGATTGCCATCATCACTAGACGACAACAAGGTTGTAGCACTAATGGTAACATCTCTCCTACTCGTAGAAGTAGAATCTTGCAATTCACGTGGACGAATCGTCCCACGTCTATCAGATGTACTGTCATTCGTCAAAATATCAGGAACGGCAGGTGAATCCAAGTGTTTGTCCAACAGACATTTTTTTTCAAATACCATCCCACAAATCTCGCAAACAAATCCATCCACTCCCACAGAAGCTGCATCAATGTCATCCATCACTTCGATCCCATTTATATTTACATCCTGCCTCTCAAAGATATAATTGACACTTTGATGCACTGACATATCACTATCGTTGCCACGAAACAAATCCCCACCCGTTCTCCGATGACGATAACCATATTTACCTAAATAATGCTTGGATCCAAGTTTTCCATTTCTATACCTTCTTGGACATGGATAATGCTTTTGTACAGGTGCAGGATTGATAGTTTGATCATCTTTCTCAACAAAGTCCCCATAAAATATCCAAGATTCCACAGGTGCCTCGGTACCTTGTTGACAAATGAGAGTGAGACCATTGTTCTTTGCCGCTTTGTACAGATCCCATGTAATCGCTTGAGTACCACACAAACAGACGTGGATCCTCCCATGGTCATTCAAGAACCTCTTTGCAGAATGAAAATAGTGACACAAGAGACTATAGTGTCTCTCAGCATGAAGTTTCTCCGAGATGGCAAGAGTCGCATCGCCAAGATGAGGATGATTGAATAAAATAAGATCAAACTTGGAGAAAGAGTAGGAGGACGACGACGACGGCGGCGAAGGCGACGATGTTTTCAAAGACAAGGTTTTATCCAATCTTGTGGCATCCACGTGAAATAAGATGGAAACACCCCATGTGTCACGAAGCTCTGCCTCATTGGCTGATGCATTGGAATATGTACGTGATAATTCCTCGGAGGATTCCACCAGGGTCGATGCTATCAGATCCAAATGTGGATAGGCCCTTTTCAGTGCCAAGGAAAACGATAAATCCCCATCTCCAACCGCTAAGAGTCGAAGTACCATGGTTCGTAAGTTTGTGAATGAATTTTTTGGCGCAGGTCTGTATGTTCCTTACATAATCTCATTCAGTAGTACAAAGATAAATAGATAGATAGATAGAGATGGTCGTATTACATTTTTGTTGCGAATAATCTTTTGGAATTTTGGATTTTTGGAATAGTTTGTGGTTGCTGCTGCATCGCATCAAGTAGAGAAGGGGTGGAATCATAGTGGGGGGGGGTGCGTTACATGAACGAGGACAAAAGATATTTGGCCTAAAGTCACAAGTCAAAAATCTTTGCCACATGCCACATCGAACATCGAAATACAGTAGAAATACCAAATACCACTCTCTAGAATCTTTCTGGAACAGAAAGCAAACACAAATAAAACGAATCCACAAACAGCAAGTAATGGATGGGTGGATGGAAATGTAAAGAAGAAAGAAACATCCTCTCTATTCCTCCTTCCCATCCTTTTGTTTATCCCACCATGCATGCGTTTCGAATACTTTTCCGTTCTTGTTTTTTGCCGCTCTACATGTTTTTAATACTACTACTACTGCTACCACCATCGGGAAATGCATTTAATCTATGTCCTTGTAATGGTGCTGCACGTTTTCATCAAACTACCTTGATCCTACCAACGACAACCACTCGAAGAGTAAGAACAAGACTGATATTCCTACTAGGACGAGACGATTCCCATCCTGTACCACATGTCCAGCAGCGTACTACTTCCAAGCGACATGATGGTCCGTCCCATGCATTGTCCTCCAGTACGTTCATGCTGTTTGCCAAAAAGACATCCTCATCTACAGATCAAGGGAAAGGCGAGACAACAAAGGACAATAAAGAACAAAAGGACATTCTAAAACCGCAAACAACGGACAATGATGCCATTCAACGTCCAGCATTTCAAGAACAAAACATAATTGATCTAATCATTGATCCAATCTTAACCAGTCCATTCTTTGCAACCTTTCTCTTTTGGCTGCCATTTCTTGCCAATGATAAATTACGTCATAGAGTTACCACATTTCTATCCACCTATCTAGACCTTACCATTGCCATACCGACCACTGGAATATGTCTCATCTTGGCTGTAATGTATCTATCCTATCAAAATCGTTTGATGGACATTCGTCTTGCTCAAGAAACGACGGAACAAGCATTGGCAACACTGAAAGAAATACGGAGTGCGCAAATATCTTACAACGATGTCAATCCAAGGGAATTTGAAATGGCATTGGAGAATTATGAATATGTTTTGAGACAAGAGCTTGCTCTAAGGTGTATTGTGCCAGGCGTCAAAGTTCCCAATGCTCCCTGTGATCCATTTGATAGAGAGGAGGATGCTGCAGCGGTGAAAATGTTTTTGGGTATGTGTATCACCAAGGATGGGAAATTGGAAACGATCGATTGTTGATTGGAATGAAAATGTATAAAAGATTTTTCTATCAGTTTTGTAATGACATTTTTTACTACTGTACTGTATTGTATGAATTACCTCGCCTTACCTACAGTATAAAAAAAAAGTGAACCACCAACGTGACTCAATACTCAATACAGTACACGGCGTGGTACCGTACGTAACTCTACTCATTCTTTTGTATTGTGGCGAAGAAAGAAGCCAAAAGAATAAAAAAAAAGGCCGTGAAATAAAAAACAGAAAAAAACAAACGGCCCCCTCGCTCACTTCCTCCCTCCTATCACGCACACATCAGAATTTTGTTCTGTGCTGCGCTGCTGTGGTTGCTCTGCTGCCGTGTGTGGTTCCGTACACGTACTGGTTCCGTGGGTCCGTTGTTGTTGCCTCTAACAAAACTCATTACTCCTACTACAGTAGCTCTAGAGAGAGAGCGTACTGTACTCACATCAAACAAATACAATTCCGCTCGGCTCGGCTCTCTGCCCTCTGCTCTCTGCCGTTTATTCAAAACACAAAGTTTGACAAACATTGTCAACCGATTCCGCTTACTCTCTCTCTCTCTAGCTTGTCAGTCTGTCTAAAAGTATTTCTTCACTTGGTTGAATCCGTCAGTTTCAGTCAATCTCTCTCTCTCTCTCTCTCTCCGTGTACGTAAAGAACGAACAAGAATAACACCATGACGCTTCCTCCTCAAGTCATCGCCACCATTCAAAAGATTGATATCTTTATGGAGAGATATCCCACCCTGACTCAATATGGTAAGTTTTGAAATGCAGTGAGCGCATGGTTGTTTAGTTGCAAATGTGCAGTGCGTGTGTGTGAATAACCAAGGCAACGACTGTATCCATCTACAACTGCTACGTGATATGGTATTGCACCGTAGTGATTCCTTTCTTCGGAAAAGTCTTTATGGAGAGATATTAGAACTGTGGCTATGCAATCCAACAAAGAAACTCTTGTCCACGGGTATACACACATTTCTTCATTCGATCTAACACGCTTTCACTTCACTTCCTTCATCTTACGCTCTCAGAAAAATTGAAATCCCTTGAAAAGCAGACGGGATACTCCAAAGTGTATTTTTTTCTCCTCGGTTTCACCGTAATCTCCTCCATCATTTACGGCCTCGGTGGAAGCAAACTCGTCACCGACCTTGTTTCCTTCGTCTATCCCGCTTACATGTCATTCAAGGCCATTGATAGCTCCAATGCAGTCGAACACACTCAGTGGCTCACCTATTGGGTGGTCTTTTCCTTCACGACCATTTTTGAAAATATATGCGGTTTCATCACCGATTTCATCCCCTTTTATTTCTTTCTCAAGGTGGCCTTTTTCATTTGGTTGTACCATCCTAAATTCATGGGTGCAGGATTGGTTTATACAGAAGTTATCAAGCCTTTTGTCATGCCGTATTTGAATTCATTGCAGAAAAAGACTGCTGCTGTACCTACAAAGAAAACAGAGTAAATGGCGTCCATTCTTATATTATATATATTGATGCATTTGTTGCGGATTCAATAGTGGGGAAAGGATTCCATTTTGACACAAGAGTTATACATCACACAACCCATGTAAATATAATGACACTTTTTTTTTCATCCACAAAGTAATGTACAGTATGTTATGACAATTATGATACCTTTTGCATTTGCATGATTTCATCCCACAGCGACAATGATCCATGTGGCCCTTTGGCCACTTTTAAATACTTGTAATCCAAAAGATTGAAAATGATCTTGACCGGATGAGAAGACTCACTCTCATCATCATGATGACAATGATATCCCAACCGTCCCAAACAGGAATAGGGCTGAAACTTTTTTTTGGAAACATCATACAATCGATACCACAAGACAATGCCACAAGAATCGGACAAATCACCTTTCGATGCTCTCTTGCCAATATCCAAAAGTCTTTGAATCGTGGGAGAATCGATTCGCATCTTACTTCCACCAAACCATGTCATTTGAACCTGTTCCTCCTCCTCGTCCTTCTCCCTCTTTATGAGAACAAACTCATTCTTTACATTTGAATCCGGAGTGTGCATATTGACCCATAAGAAAATGACATCATTTTGAAATTCACAAACACCACTGTATTTATTAAAAGAAATTGCATCTTGTTGTTGTTGTTGTTGTTTGGGATCGCCGCCACCACCAATACATGACATGTCATGTGCATGTGCCAAAACAGCAGCTTTGCCTGTACAAGACAATGTCCTTCCAACAAAGACGGGATAATGACAATATGGACCGCATAATACTTTTTGAACGTCAAGAGTGATGGATCGAGATGAACCAGGTTTGATAATGGGAGGTTTGCTGCTGGTGCTGGTGGTGGAGGAAGGTGATGATGGTATTGTCTTTTTTTGTTTTTTGTGGTTGGATTGAGTCGATACCTCGACTTCTTGACGAGATGCAGTATTGTTATTAGTAGTAGTGTTGTTAATTGTATTATTATTGTTATTATTATTATTCTGGGGAGAGGAGGAGGAGGAGGATGCCTTGTTGTTCAAACGTTTCGATCTTCTTGTTGTTACTGCTGTTGTTGCTGATGTAGGGAGGAGTGTAGTGTTAATTGCTGGATCTGGACACGCTGTTCTAGTCAAAGAAGAATAGGAAGAGGACGAGGAAGAGGACGAGGAGGAGACAAGAGAACAAGGAGGAGATTTTTGGGTAACGACGATGAGGCCCAATTCTTTCAGTCTTTCTTGGTTCCGTTTCATTTTGACTTCTCGTAGGAGAAGGTATTCATTCACTTCCGTGTCTTTTGGGTCGGATGATGATGTATCATGGGTCTTATTCATTGTGTTGTGGTGTGTTGCTGGTTGTAAATAAATGTGATGGATGGATCTAAGTACGTAATTATGTATTGATTGTATCTAACTGTTAACTGTGTGTGTGTGTATTCAGTAGTCATTGTGCAGTTGGAGAGATTTCTCTAGCTGGATGGTAGTTCGGTACCAGTACTCTATTATTAGTACGTGTAGCTACTTGTACCAAATTGTACAGTACGGGGAATGGATCACTCATGTGCTGGCAATACGTTTCTTCATTTTTTTTGTTGAAAACATCAATCGATTAATCTCTCTACTACTGTAGCTAATAGCTAGAGAACACTATTGCGAGCGAGGAATCCAACTCATAACTCATGCATCCATGTATGCACATGTATGTATGGAGAGATAGAAGACAGAGTATTTCTAGCTAGAGAGTAGAGAAGAGATAGAATACAGTACGACCCTCAGTTGCACGTTACGTCAAGTTACGTTTTCTAGTAGAGTTGGACTGACTGACTGACTGCTTTTGCTTTACCTACCAACCTGCTACAATCTCTACACAAAATGTCACATCATTCTGGTGCAAAAAGGAGGAGGAGGAGGAGTGACAACGAACAACAAAAGGATCATGATCAAGAAAAAAGACGTCTTTTGAAATCCCTTCAAGTGTTGGGTAAGTGAGTCCTATCCACGCCACGACGAACAGTCAGTGACATGATATTTCCATTTTCATTTCATTCCATTCATCACTATTGAGTACTCATTCCTACGATCTACGATTACTACTTCACGTATGTCGGTTGGTCGACGACGAGCAGATCCTCTCCTTCAATTCCTTACAAAAGCCAGTGGAAGGACGACGGTATCCCTGCATTCACTTCGGTCTATACTGCCTCGGAACCAGCAGCAACAGCAACAGCAACAACAACAACAGCAGCAACAGACGAAGAACAACAACAATGTGGAGGATGGTAAACAATCATCTAGGGATGTTGTTGTTTTAACCGATATTCTCTTACTTTCTCAAAAGGGTATCTTGTACATGCAAGTACCTGACGATTTACGACATGAAAACATGCAAGAACTATTGATTGGGAATGCTGACGTGGAAAAGGAAAAACGTATCATGATTGGATTTCCACAATTATCAATGCCATTGAACCATGGTAGTGGTTTATTGGGAAATACATGTAGTAATAGTAGTAGTAGTAATAGTAATAGCAATAGGAATAGTAGTAATAGTGGAGATAGTGGAGGCAATGGTCAAAAGGATCCATCGAAATATCCTCCTGCCAAAGGATTACATGGTAGTACAAAAGCGGCGGCCAAGAGACGTCTTGCTGCCTTGAAACGGTCCTTTCTTCTTGGGAAAGAGGATGATCATGGTAATGGTGGTGGTGGTGGTGGTGGTGATGATGATAATGATACACTGAGTGGTAAAAATGAACATGAGAGATTGGATCATCCCATCATGATGGAATCCAAATTACCACAGCAGGACCATGTTTTGCCCAACAATGAAAATATATATACCAAAGAGTATTCTGTCAAAGAACAACATGCCAAACTCAAAAAGAAAAACGTAATGTCCATGATGAAGAATCCTGCAAAGGAGCTGTTGATGAGTGATGAAGAGCATGCAACAAACAAGAATAACATACTTGATGAGCTTGAATGGTTACTTGTTCATGGGAAGGAAACAAGTGATATATGCGTACAATCTACTTGCAACCAACAACGTAAAAGGTTTGTCATTGCAGGGCAAGCGGCCCATGCGGGTACCATGAAGAAACGGTCGAGTCAGTTGGGGTATCTACCTCCACGGCACGTGAACGTCATTCCTTCTGAAATTAGGGATGCTTGGGGATTGCAATTGTCATTTGCTGCGGATGATGGTGTCAAGGATGATGATCATGATAATAATGAGAAAAGAGCATTGTATTCTCATCAAGTCAAAGCTATAGAGGCAGTGCTGGATGGAAAACATACTCTTGTTTGTACAGGGACTGGAAGTGGGAAATCCATGTGTTTTTTGTTGCCAATATTGGCACAGGTCATGAAGAGTGACATGGCTGCTGTTTGTGAAAGTAGAGACAGAGACCATTCGCATGGAAAAGGAGGAGGAGGAGGAGGAGGATGTACTGCTATTATCATGTATCCAACCAAGGCATTGGCTCAGGATCAACTCACGAAACTTCTTGCCATGGTTCGGAAACATCCCCTGATGGAGAAACATATTCGACCGGGTGTGATCGATGGCGATGTCAGTCCTCAACTTCGTGGTGACATTGTGAGACGGAGTAACATTCTTCTGAGCAATCCTGATACGTTGCATGCAGCCATCGTACCTCAATGGAAGAATCCGTACAGAGACTTTTTGTCGAGGCTTCGCTACGTTGTGATTGACGAGCTTCATACCTATGAAGGAGCGTTTGGTGCCCATGTCTCATTAGTCTTGTCGAGATTAATGCGTGTTTCCAAAGTTGCACAGGTGACGACATGTCGTGACAATAATGAGTTGTTGAATGATCAACTTATTTTCATTGGATGCTCTGCTACGATTGGACATCCGGAAGATTACTTTCGACTGTTGTGCCCAATAATGCAAGACGAAGAAGTTGTGGTGGTCACACCAGAAGATGATGGTTCTCCATGTGCAGCAAAGGTAAAGCGACACTTTTATTCTTTGAGATCAAATAATAATCACGTCGTGTATCATCATCTCATCTCGTGGTTGTTTGTGACGCTATTACAAGCATTTTATTGTTTGGAACCCACCTCTGGTGGATAGCACAGGAAATGATATTGGCCAAGTTGTATCTTCCAAGAAAGCAAAAGGTGGTAGCAAAAATCCTAGACAAGGTAAGGGACGAAACAAGCTTCAATCTAAGGTTTCGAAACGCGCTACCGTTACTGAATTGGAGAGTGAAAATGAATCAACTTTCGACTTGGGTACAATGAAGCGCCGTCACGCTGCGGATGAGACTGCGAGATTGCTTGCACATGCTGTCAGTAAGGGAATGAGGAGTATTGCATTCTGCAAGACGCGCATGCTTGCTGAATGGGTTTATGAAAAAAGTGTGAGTATACTCAAGTCGGAACATAAAGGAAGTCAGTTGTGTCATAAACTAGAAGTCTATAGAGGCGGTTACTCTGCATCTGCTAGGCGTGACATTGAAAGTAGATTGTTTAATAACGAACTCTTAGGCGTTGTTGGCACCTCGGCATTGGAACTTGGGATAGACATTGGTGGTATTGATTTAACACTTCATTGTGGGTTCCCTGGTAGTCATGCTTCTCTCATGCAACAAGCTGGAAGAGCTGGACGTGGTGCGAATACTGGGACATCGTTTGCTATCATGGTATGCTTTAGCTCTCCGTCTGAACAGGTATGGTTAATAAAACTGCATTTCTGAATCCACGTTATCCCATTTTTCTCATCTTCTCCTGTATTTCATTTTAGCACATCTGGAAGCATCCGATTTCTATGTTGGGAAGAGGTCTTGACGCACCACCTTCTTTGCCATTAAATCAAGGAATAGTTCAAGGTCATCTTCTTTGCGCGTCAGACGAATTCCCTCTTTGTGGCAGTCACTTTCCCACAGAACTTTTTCAATCGACAAACAAATTAACAAGGCTTTCTGACTACAACCTATTTGGAGGAGAAGAGGTCTACAGAGAATCTCTTGAAAATTTACTCGACAGTAAGCAAGTGCAGGTGGAGAAAGTCCAAGATGTCGCTAGGTTCACAACCTTCGCAAAGCATCCAGTAAGTTTATTTTCAAATATTGCCAACAGCAAGAGCTATGCTTTCTAACTTATTGTATCAGTTTATCGATAAACCCTCGCTCAGGGTTCAACTGAGATCAATTGAGCCAATCAACTATTCCATTGTTGATTTATCACATCCGATGCAAGGAGGTAGGAATGATGCAATTCACGACAAAGCAGCAATAATGGATACGATTCCATATTCTAGGTAAGTTCATGACATTCATTAAATTTGCAATTCTATGTATCACCCACGGTGGTTCTGATGCAATTCCTTCAGGGTCTTTTACCACGCATATCCAGGCGCTATCATTATGCACAGGGGCCGCCGATACAAAATAGAAAGTATGGATTCGCCTCCATTGCTTTCGTCAACAGTGAGCTTTTACCGTTATAATTGTAGCAATCTGGGAGCTTACGCTAAGCCAACAACTCTAACTTATTCGACACAAGCTCTGAGCATTAGTACAATAACGATAGTGAAACAACTTGGTCGCGTTGATATACAATCCAAGCCCGCAGTCGCAGATCAGACGAAGACCAATCAATCTGAAGAAGAAACCCAAAATTTGTTTAAAGGTGCAGAAACTGGTAGCTTGTTTACACCACCATTAACACAAGGAAGTTTTGCAGGCCACGGTGTCGTAACAGTGAAGAGAACAGTGCATGGTTATAAAAAACTATCCCTTGTTAATAGAATAGAGGTCAGTGACGTTAACATTTGTTTCACTTACCAATCAACATTGTGTTACTCAAATAACAATTATTCTACTATCCATAGCTGTCAAGGACTGAAATCAGTTTACCTCCTATGGAATACGATACAAACGCATGTTGGATTGATACTGAAGCCTCGGTTCTAGCGGAACTCATGCCAGATTATGATAAAGGTGTCCATGCACTTTCACATGCTATTCTGGCTGTTGCACCTCTGTTTGTCCCCTGCACTCCAAGTGATCTTGATTGTGACCACAGCCGTTATGGATGTACCAAAATAACGTTGTTTGATGTCAGAGCAGGTGGAGCTGGGACAAGTGCGCAACTTTGGAAACACATTTTCAAACCTGCCGGTGTCCTTGAGGCTGCCATTGATCTTTTGTCGGAATGTCCATCAGAATGTCATAAAAACAGTTACAAAGGAGGTTGTCCAGGCTGTATACAAGCCGTGCCGTGCATTAATTTCCAGGAGGATCTTTGCAAAAAAACAGCCATTCTCATTGCAAAAAGAGTGTTGGGTAGGATAAAAATGACAAACCTCTATCAGCACAATTTACAAACAGCTACAACAGTCTCATTAGAGATTTGCTCTCCAAGGCGTAGAAAGAGAGAAAGAGCTCTAAGGAAAGCCTCTGATTTGGAGTCAGCAAGGAAGAGAAGCATCGTCGTCGGTCGCCCAAGTTGGCCAGCAGACATATCATCAACCGATGGACAAAGGATAGTGATTGAGCCATGTGAAATCCCGGATGCCTCTGAGTCAAACAACACGAATTGCATATAAGAAATAGTTGTAAAATTAATACCAACTGTCTAATCTGCTGCATGTTTATCTATAGATAGTATCACAAATTCTGGTCCAAACAATTCACTCAACTGATTATTTGCTCTATTCAAATACGCCTTCCACTGATTCCATTCTTTTGTTCGAATCATCGGTATTCAACATGCTTTGAAACTTTCCCTCTTCCAATGCCGGCAATAGTCCCTCATAAAGCCCACCAATCGATTTCCCACTGACGAATATATTCGGCAGACTCGTCTGACCCGTTATTTCTCCCAAAGCAACTCGTTTTTGAGATCCGTTATCCTTGATGAGAAAGGGAACCCACTCCAAACCAAGACTGATTTCTCTATATGGAATTTCCAGACTATCCAATACTTTCAATGCTTCACTGCAGAATGGAGACAAGGAATAGGTATAAATCACAACTTTTTCGCTTGAAATTTCCTCAAGAATCTCAGATTTTGCAGCTTTAATTTCTGCTTCATATTCACTTTGATTTTCTCTACTACTACCAGCTTGCAAAGGTGCAAGGACTTTGAAAAGTGGTTTCAAAACAGGGGTAATGACACCACTGATCATTCCAAGAAGTTCATTGGGTGGTGTATAAATGGCATACTGTTGGTACAAGTATTGAATGATATCCTTGGATTCTGCCATTTGGACGTTGGTATTAGGATCGACTAAATACGGACATTGCGTCGCACCGCTAATTTGAGCCAATGCAGCTCTTTGTTGAGATCCCTTTCCTGTCGAAACTAATCGGTAGGGAATGTCCAACTCACTCAGTACCTCCCTTACAAGCCTGCAGAATTGGTTCCCTTCATAAGAATACAGTTCCTATTGTCAAAAGATGCGAGTCAGTTAAAAGGTTAGTAGAAGAAGAAACAGACAACCAACCTTAATAAAAGCCATACCATCATAAAACTCACAAGTGGCTTGACTGGACGAGGGGTATCTTGTGACAAAGCACAACCAGCTACATCTTGACCTCTTCCCAACCGCCACAATGACGGCAAAGGTTCACTGAAAAGAACAAGCGCTTCTACGACTTTTTTCTTAATTTCATCATCATTGTCATCAACGATTGGATTTCTGGGACCAAATTTATCGGTCAAGTAATTAAGAATCTCTTCACTGCCCACCAAAATTTTTACACCTTGGTCACCGCCTTCCTCTGAAATCATCATACGAGGAATCATTGCACCACTTTTTCCTGCTGTTTCATCAATGTAATATTCGTACGAACTATCATTCAGGGCTCGAGAACGCCTTCCTGCAGGTATCACAACATCGACGCAGAGATCAAGTTCCGTGATACGCTCACGAACCAATCGGCAATCTGAATTTCCTTCCATATCGTACAATCTTAAAATTTGCAGAGGCGCTGCTACTGTACCAGAATTATCTGCGGTGATCTGAGCAGTATCATCGGAGCTAGAAGTAGTGCTAGAAGTAGTAATAGGCAACGAGACTATAGTGCCGAATGGTAAACGGGATATGGAAGCCAGCCCAGAAGTCAAAGTGTCTAGACTATTCGGGATAGACATTTGCAAAGTCTTTGTTTGAAATCTTCTCACTACTGGCAATGCCAATCGCTTGTTACTACTGCTCGAAACATCATAACGCGACTTTCCTTTGCTGGGCATATCTTGCAATGAGGCGGGTGAAAACCCATCACAGAAGAGAATGCCACTAGAGAATAGAGCAAGTGAGTGAAGAAAAGATAATTTCATGAGGGACGATGGACAGAGAAAAAATGAATTGCGTTTCTTAATCACAATATGAAATGAAGTACATACATTTTAATGGGAATACCACAAGACCACAAGACAAAAGTGACCGAACTGAAAGAACTGTAGAGGAGGGTGCGGGGCCAAACTGTGATGATGTACAGTAGTACTGGTACTGGTACCCTGCCTACCTGATACCAGTACCAGGACACACACAATGCAACAATGTGTACAGTACATGTAGACTGCAGAAGTGTTTGTTCCCTTGAACCTGTCACACCAACAAATCCAAATTAGCGGAAGGCCTACAAAAGGCGTACATCTCTTTCAATCCCTCATTTTTCTAAAAATATAGCTTAAATGTCACGTTTTGAAATGTCTCTTAAGCTTTTCAAGATTCGCTAGTTCCTTCCTTCACTTAATGACAACATACAAAATCACGCGGGTTCTACAACCTCCCATCTCACTGATAAATATAACAATTAACTCTCTTTCTCTCTCTCTAGAGAGTGAGATAAAAATGTGGAGGAAGGCCTGGACAGTAATCATCCATAAAGTTGAATTTTGGTTGGTAGTGCTATTCCAACTCCTGCTGCTGCTTTGCTTCATTCAGCGATACTAACAAAAGACGAAATTCATCAGTAGCACCAGCATCATAAGCAATGTCGTCCCTCCCTATCCTACGTTTAAGAGTAACAGGATATTGCTCCCCCATGACTTGTCTGTCAGGAGAAGAGGAGGAGATCGTTGCCACAGCAGCTTCCTCACTCCAAAATATCCCTGTGTTGTGGTTTCGAAAAGTTAAAAAGAAATCATCAAAGTTGTTGGTGGACACTTCACAGCAGCAGCAAACATGTGGTGCGAGGACTTATTCTCAAGAGGAGCCATGCAACAACAAATGCTGCCCGGGACCTCCTGATGAAATTTCCTCTTCCTCCTCGTTTGCAAATAATTTGCAACACTATACTACTGCACTTTTCAAGCAGCAGGAAGAGAACAAGGATCAATACATTAGCAACAACAAAAAGATGGGGGGTCTACGACGAGATGGCAATACAACTCCTAGCAGCAATATCAACCATGCTGCTGGTGTTATTGATTCTGACCAGAACGATTATCATGGTAGTAATGAGGAGCAACACCAAGAACAGGGAGGAACATCATCATCAATAACTTACGCCAAGTTTGATGCAGTGTTAAATGTTTGTGACACAGATTCGGGCCCAGCAATAGAGGTGAGGACAACATCTTTTAAGAAGTTTTCAAAACAAATGGAACATTTTGAGTTGGCAGATTTTGATGAAAAATTAGATTCCATTTTGAATTTGAGTGGTGGAGAGGACTCCATTACTACTAATACACAACATGAATGCTTTCTTGAAAGAATCATTCCGCTTGGTACGGTCGGACATGCTGCTCGTGGAGGAAAATGGGAATTGGAGAATATGTTTCAAGTAGGAAGTGGGAATTTTTCTTGTGGAATCAAAGTGTACAGTAGTAAGTAGTTCTAGCCGTAAGCTTTCATCTCATCTATTCTTGTTAATATCTTTCATCTCACATTTGTACAATCATAGCTGCCAACGACTTTCAACTGATTGGTCATGGTAAAAAAATTTTACTGTTTGATTTGGCAGAGGAGTCGCCAATAGACCGAGATGATACTATAACTTACATCAACTCCCTTGTCAAGTGGAACTCTTCAAGAGTTGCATACAAGTCAACTGTTGAAGATGAGTCAGGTGATTTTTCGCTACACAATATCTGCTGGTGACATCATGCGAAACACTTTGTGTTATTACTGTTTTTACGATGAATCTAGATTTACGTAAAATAACTTGTAAAAAAGATAACACGTGTTTGTTTCATTTAGGTTCCCTAGTTTTTAATCCCAGTACTTCCAAAGCCCCCCTCACCTCTTGCAGTATCACTCAAGTCTTCAACTTCCAACGTTTCAGCCATGGACACCTTTTCTAAAATCAATTGAGCTACACGATCACCTTTTTCAACTACAAAATCTTCCTCACCAAAGTTAAACAATACAACTCCAACAGGTCCCCGATAGTCCGCATCCACTACACCTGCGCCGACATCAATGAATTTTTTCACAGCCAGACCACTTCGAGGTGCAATGCGTGCATATGTGCCCAGCGGACAAGCAATAGAAAGATCAGTCTTGACAATGCCTTTGCCCCCAGCTTTAATGACCATATGTTCCGCGCTGGACAGATCAAACCCGGCAGATTGGGGAGACGCTCGTGTTGGAATGATTGCATTCTCACTGAGTTTCTTTACTTGAAGCGAGCATTGGAAGTTTGCACGTGGCGAATCACTGGACATCTTCAAAAATGCTGCTGCTTGGAGGAGGAATCCCGATGATAAAGATCTAATGGTTGAAAACTTATTTTCCCTACAAGAAGATTGCAGGACTTGTCGAAGATTTTTGAAATGGCGATTGATAGTGACGTCCGCAATCCGGGTTTTACTAACGGTGAAAAATTCTCTTGAAAAAATATGAGATGTGCAAGTGTATTGCAATAAAAAACAAGACGCAATCACTTTGCAGATCGTTTGTTTTGTGTCAAAGACAAAATAATGAAGAGAAGATAGAACATGAAAGAGAGTACGACTGTAATAGGAGTGGTACTCGCACATGCCATTTCCTGAAAAATACGACAAGATCAAATCTGGCGCGACGTGACATCTGTTCCGGACCATTTACTACGCAGTATGTACACTGAGTACTGTATGTACGGGTACCTAGAGTAGGGACGACGGGACGGAGGCACCGTACTGTAGCACTCTCTACTGTACTGTAGAGAGAGGCTCTCTTTAGAGAGAGAGGGGTGATATCAAAAGAACATCGTTTAATTTATAAAATTAACCAACGCAAAATGCAAAGAAGAACAGCCATTGTCTTCATGCATATATTTTATAATATCCTAAAGCTTGCTGAACGGTGAACGAACTCGTCAAAGAGCATAAATTTCTGCCTTCTCTGATACTGCTTCCTCGGGCGGCCGATAACAACTGCTGCTGGTGCTGCTATTGCTCGTTTTTCTTAGTACTATTCGCTGCTTTCCTGTCGTCCTTGTGGGCCTGTCCTCCTCGTGATCCTGTTCTCCTCACACGACGTCGATACTCATGGCTTGTCTCTTCTTCTTCGCATCACTCACTATCTTCCATTTTTTTGCGAGAGGAGTAGCTTCTGTTGCTCACGTAAAAATGCTCGACTTCTTCTTGCTAAATCAGCCCAAGCAAGAGAAATGATTTCATCATGTTTCCTCCTACTTTCCTCGAAGTGAGCATAGAGAAGTGGTGGCACTTGTCCTACTAGACAAGGAGGAGGAGCAGCAGAACGACAATTTACTTCGGATTCTTGCCGATGTGGGCGATGATACTCCTTAAAGGTTGAATGGTCACTGAAAGACGAGGAACAGCTAGTACCGGTAGCTAGAGGAGAGTTCAAAGAAGTCAACGGATCATGGCGACCAGGCTGGTATAATATGGGGAACTGATGAGTACCAATTCTGTCGTTGCATCCATTCTTATGAGTTGAATACTTGAATGGATAGTTCGTGTAATCATGACAATTTTGTAAAAGGGGATCATAATCTACAACGAATTCTTTTTTGGGAACACTGTTCTTGTAGTCGCAAGATTGGCATGATGTCTGGGGAAAGAAAAAACGTTCTTCTCCAAAACATGTTCTTGGGTGTGACGATTGAGGTAGATTCCATGGTAAAGATTTCACGTTACTGATGTTTTCTCCGTTGGAGTTACTAAAATTGGAATGTCTTGACTCGAATTTTGACATCATACTGATACAGCCAGTGCCGTATCCTCTGACAAAGTCTGGGTTGGAAAAAGCTGGGCAAGCTTGACTTCCGTGGTATTTGCTTCTAGTGAAACCCCAACGATATAGGTTGCGAAGGAAACTTGAGAATTTTAGAAGACCAAAATAGTAAGGCAGTACCTCATTTTGGAACTTTTCAGGATCGAGAATAACAAATGCCTTTCCGTCATGGGTCCAGGACAAGATATGATGGTATTGCCTTGAATTCAAAACATTCATGAGCTAGAGTGTTTATTGAATACGAAATAGTTAGAAACATAGTCTTTTCAAACATTATTATCATCCATTATATCCTACTCACCTTCATAGGAAACGTTATTGTCAATCTGCTACTATTTGTAGCAAGAGTCCTCTTTCCCATCTCGCCGTGGTGGCTGCCTTTAATACCATGTACTACTGCTGCCTCCTCGTCCTCGTCACTACTTGTACTTCTTGATCTTGAAAGATCAGCAAGTGCAGTAGCAGCATGGAATTCTAGGTCAAAGCGATTTTTCCTATCCATGTTAACTATGGTGACTGGGCTTATATTGATTTTTTTGTTTGATTATTGCTCTTGCTTCACTGAAAAAGACTTTTTGTGTGAGCCAACAAAACATCTGTGCGGACGAGAAAGTCATTGAATGCCAACGAGTCATGAGAAGTCATTTGGAAATAACAATCTTTCTGGTGCCAAAGGAACAGAACAATCTCAGCTAATTTTGTATTGGAAAGACTAATGACTGCGCTTACCAGTCCCGTAAAACACGGGGTTCGTGTATTTTTGTAGTGTGTGCGCAAAAACGCCCACCCCACATTGTGGAACAGATGAATAGCTTAGATCCCCGGTTGGGGGGCAACAGCAACAATAATGACTCTTTCTCCATATGACCAAAAAGTTGTTATTACTCGTAAGCTTACAGTCTACAATGTAAACACCTCATCGTTGTCAGTGGATCAGAAACAACAAATCTTTACCCTTTCTATTATTGTGTAGAGAAGACGTGAGCAGCCTCCTATACTTCTTGTTAAGTAGCTCCTCTAGCTACGGCAGTACTACATTTCATCCGTGGTTCTTGTTCTTGCTGCTTCTTACTACTCCTAGATGCTAACGACGAGGACGACGAGAACAAGATGAGCGAGTAGGGGAGAATCAACTGATCTCTCCTTAGAGGATTACCGACTACTCCTCTGCCAGTATTCATGGCAAGCACTCCTTTTTTACTGTATCACTGAGAGTATGTAGTGGTATCAAAGTATTAGTATGTGAGCATGTTAATGTACTGCAGTCGTTCTTCCTTGTACTACTACTAGTAGTTCTTGTTGATTGGTCAATATATTTAAGAATACTGGTGTTGGTACAATAATTGCTGTGGTGAGGAGGATCAATCGATGGATGGTACTTCTCAGAGGAGATAAAAGCAAGCTTCCTTGCTGACGACGACTGTAGTTCACGTCGCCGTCAGCAGCAGAGTATGATACTAGATAGAAATCAGCAGTCTCCATTATGGTATCTTCATCATATTTTCCTTGAGTGAGTATGGTGGTAGTCTAGCCTTTGATCCTACTGGTGCACTTTGGTAGTGGCATGGCAGCAGCCCCATGGCAACGACCACCAGCCACGACCACCACCAGTAGCGGCAGGCAGGAGGAGCAGCAGCAGACCACCAATGAGGATGCCAAATTGGATACATGATACATCTAATCTTGATTTATATAAATGGAAAAACAATAACCACACAACAAGACTATTACTAACAAATATGATACAGCAGATGGGAAAAATAGATTCCAGATGTATGATATAAAGAATGTATGATAGACTGATAGATGACGACTAATGACAGTACTACTTATTTTTATGCAGGAACGTAGAACTTCAAACGTTACAGGTTATGATATAGAACCTTTCATCTACTGTACAGAACAGTGCGAACCTTCTACGTGTACGTGCACTCCACTCTCTACTCTATTAATAACACAATACACAATACACAATACACAATACACACACAAAAAGAAAGAAAGACCATGACAAGCGAAATACCGTTAATCCCTCCTCCAACCAATCCACCAACAACATCCCAGAGCTTAGATTCTCATCAAGCTACAGCAGATGGATGTTCCATGGACGTGGATGAATCACCTTCTTCGACGACGATGGTCGAACCGTCTAAAAACGATAATGATCCCAATGTGAATCATCCTGCTAGTAGTAGTAGTAGTAATTCTCATGGTCACGAAAAGCCGATACTCAACACGGAGATGACAGATGGAATGTCAAAAGTAACCACAAAAAGCAAAAAAGATGGTTATACTCTTGGAGGGAGAATCGAAAAACCGGCATATGCACTCTTGACGGGATTGTATGAGGTAAGATCTAGCTAGCTAGCTGCTGCCTGTCTATCTGTCTTGTGATATTGTTACATTGAAGTCTACAGTTGTTTCTTCTTCAATCCATCATCTGACTTTTTCTCCCTCCACTTTCTCCATACATTGTTCTCTCTATTCCTACTCTAGGATGTGAACCTTCCTACTGAAACTGTCATAACCGTCCCCTTGACTACGTTCCCTGCTATACTGGGTAGAAGTCAAACCACCCAAAACAAGCACATTTTTGATTTGGGAAACTGCAAGCAGCTCAGCAGACAACATGCAGTCATATTCTTTGCAGATGCCTACGGTGGCAGAATTGGCCGATGGGAGGACATGGAACCAAATGATATCAAGACGGAAGACGATTGGATGTACAGACCACCCAAATCGAAAACGAAAACGGACATTAAACAATGGATCAAGAAAAAAGGTTGTGCAGTCCCCAAGGAAGGATTTTATGCCATTGAATGTCTGAGCAAGAATAAAGTTTATGTTGACGGGAATCGAGTGGAACAGGGGGGTATGGCCATTCTTTATCACGGGAGTACAATCAAAATGCTGACTTATACATTGTATTTCTTGCTTCCAGGAGGGGGTGTCGCGCAGGACAATCCAAGAGTAATTACAGTTCCGAATCCCATGGCTGGTCAGGATGTAGAAGTGGATGATGCAAGTACAGGTCCACCATTCAAGAAGATCAAGAAGGAAAAGATGGATCCAGAAACAGTCGAATTGCCATTGCCTGAGCTCATTAAGGAATTTCTGGATGCAATCGATACAGATAAATTTGAACGGAAACATTCCATGATGTCCACAAGTATTCTTCAATATGCCGTTCAGGATGTATCCAAAGACATGGAAATACATAACATGTGTAAATCCGAAGGTGGAGTACCGAGAAGTGTCATAATGGATTGGATATCCAATAATGAAACTTATAGTAAATATGTGGCTGCACTCTTGACAAAAGTAGAAATCAAGAGTTATCAACAAAATCTTAGTAGGGCATTGATCAAGGGGGGATTTACTCGGTTGGGAACCACAGGAAGACACGTGAAATGGATAGTGCCCGACAACCCTGGAACAGCAGTGAAACACAGTACCAATAGTGCCTCTACCCATCATCATGCTGATGACCAAGGTACTGCCACTGAACAGCAACTGCAGAACGTAGAAGAAAGTAGTATTGTGGACAAGGAAGAAGCTGAGAAACACCCCTCGTCACCAAATAATAATAATGATGATAATGTTGCCAGTGAGCAACAAGATAATCTTGAAACAACAACAACAACAACAACTCAAGAGCAGCAGCAGCAACAGCAACCGCAACAGCAGCAGCAGACCTTTCTTCAAGAAGAAACAATACAAGGTTCGGATAAAGATGCAAGTGACGATGGACCATTGTCGAAAAATAATGATGTTGTGGAATCTTCCGTTACAAACCAAGACAAGAGTGCAGAATGAAAAGAAAGTCATGGGGATTTCACATCATTTTGTTGCAACGCATGTATCACTGAAGTAACGTGTACGGTAGGAATAATATTATAGCTGCAAGTATATGGTAGAATACCCGAAATGACGATGATACAGTAGAAGGTTACTGCACTTGCTCATTGCTCCCATAATTAACATACAGTTCTTGTACTTTCTCTCGCTCGGGAGTCAAAGTGTGAAAAGGGCATCTCCAATAGGATTTTACTGTAGTTTGCAATGGGGGAGGGAAACTGACACATTACATATACACAATACCCACGAGCACTTGTGGAGAACGATCAGGAGAAATGCTCATATCATGTAGCCCAGTCACAAAACACAATCAATCCTCTACCTAGCTAGTAGTGTTTCATTCTAAAATACAAAAGTAACACACAGTATAGCTCTTACTAATATCTATATGTATGTATTCACTTGAATTCAAAAGTCATTCACTGTATCTACTCCTGATCCTCTTTGGACACGATGCAATCAACAAAGCTCCAAACTTTGGATTCCACCATGTCCATATTGTATTATTCTCTTTTGCTACTCCTACAGCACGACGGTTATCACGTCAATACTACCAATATCATTCTTATATCCCAACGAACCAAACGAAAAAAGAATCAATCATTTTCAACCAAGCACCACCAACCTAATAAAAACCCCGTAACCTCTTGTTGGCACGTTGCATAGAAGAAGAAGAATCCCCCACTCCATCCCTCCTCTGCTCCGGTGACACCTTTGCTGCACCTTGCCCCATTTTCATTTTTTTCTCCAGAGGCGTGACAAAACTTTTTCCACCACCATTACTACCATTACCACCACCACGAATCCCCTGATGATCCATGGCACTCATCCTCAAAGCCGTCTCACTCACATGAATCCTCCTTGTACCAAAACATTTCCACAAGGAATGAGCATGACTTGCCTGGGCCCCCCTTTGAAACAAGGCCAATTCCATCTGCGACAATCTCTTGGTATAATGACTCACATCATCTTCAATACTGCTTAGTGTCCAGTCAAATATTCTACGTAGACGTGCACCTGTATAAGATTTCAAAAGAGTTTCTTTCAGTTGGTCAGCCTCTTGAAGAAGAAGTTTCAAAAGGTTAGAGGAGGGGCGTTCTTTTTCTGGAATTGGAATACTGTGAAACAAACGAATAATGGCCATTCCAGATCTGTAATATCTTTCATTGCGTTTTCTACAAGGTAAAGAAAGAAAAAGACAGAGTGAGTTTATTCCATGAGAGAATGAGCGAATGGTACAAGATACAAATCGAGCATTTCTATTCCAAACAAACAAACCAACCATCGTCCCTTGCTGCAATGTCCTACTGTAACTTACCTCAGATCCACCGAGACTGGGTCTGCATCCAGTCTCTCTCTTGCACGTTTGCCATAATGCTTGGGAAGTTGCAGATGGATAAAGCCAATCTCTGCCCACTTTTGTATGGACCAAAGAGGCATTTTAAATCTCGTTCCTTTAGCAAGATAATGTGTAGTCATCTTGCCTGCTTTATGTCCAGTAGCAGTGCAATGAGTGTATTCAGGATCAAGATGGGCAAGATAGGCGAAATCAAGTTCGTTTGTCACGGGGATGAGTTCCTCTTCGGCAAGAATTTCGTCAATGTCGTAGTAGGAGGAGTAGGGGGGGATCATGATTGTATATATTGTAGGAATGACTGAGTACAGTTAGTTGCAATGAAATGATCGTTTGTTTGATTGATTGATTGATTGACATCCATGCTTTGCTTTCTCTGTCTACCCTGATTGACAACGCGAGAAAAACAGAGAGTAGATAGAGAGACAAAAAGACAAAGTGGGAAAAAATTGTCCCGCCGCCAATCTGGCAAAATTTGAGCGCGGGGGGGGGGGACAACACATCGTTCCAGATTTGGGCACAAGCCCCAGCAATGAACAAACTCGACGAACTCGCTCCCACACGTATGTACGTACATTGTTGTACGAGTACAGTAGACGCATTAGTGGAACACTCGTAATCTGCCAAAAACATTTTTACTTTTTACCGCAACCTCCCTTGGCTTGGTAGGTACAAGTACCTAGTGTACTTGTACCACGCTACGGGGGGTACGACTCTGGGTTGTATTTCCATTCGAGCAGAGACAATACAGTACAGTACAGTAGTACAGTAGAATATATATTGATTGAATCATTCCTCATCTTCTACAGCATACATATACTGATCATGAAGCCTATCATGAGAATGATGCAGCGACACGCTGTTTTCATTTTGTTATCTTTATTTGCGGTGCTTGTTCTATTAAGTTTACCCATCCTTAATTGTCTACTCTCCAGTACAACATGTGGGTCAACTACTGTTATTAATGAAAAATCACGTAATGAAGCTACTGCTGAGAGCATAATAATGCAGTGGTACATTCATAATATAACTGGTATTACTAGCAGTGATCTTACTGATTCCTACTACGAAGCAACTGGGGGCATAGCAAGGCGATGCAATCATAGTCAGCACTTCTCATCAGCTAATAGTAATGGCGGCAATCCCCATGATTATTCAATAACTGAGAATATCACAACTCAGCTCAATGACGTAGAAAGAACCACAGGAATCATTGGAATAAGCCAGTGCACTGACTGTGTTACCGATGCAAAATTCTCTGGAAAGCACACTTTCTATCTAAAAGGGTCACACCAAACAGTTGCTGGGATAGGACATGCTTTCATGTCATTTAACCACCTGGTAACATTAGCATTTCAAAGCAGATTGATCCCACATTTCTCCTTTTGGAACACAGGTCACGGCTTGGACAAACAACGCACCAAAGCATATTTTTTTGGTGACTTTTTTGATGTTTTTGCATTGAGAAAAAAAAATGATACTGATTGTCAAATGATCAAGTCATCGACTTCAAAACTTGCAACAGATGTGTTGCACGCTCGAAATAAAATTGATGCAACTCCGAGTAATTCTTCATTTATGGAATGTACTGAATTCATTTTGGAAGGACAAACAAGTCCCAGTGAGTTAGGAATGGCTTCCAATTTACCATATTACCGCAGACTTTTTCAAATCAATGATGATTCAAGGCAAAAAATCATGAGAAATACAACCGATAATAAAGAATATTCAGATGCTGTTAATATAGCAGTTCATATAAGGCGGGGTGATGTTTTTAGCTATCTCTTGGCTATGTCTAACAATACAGAAAACATGGCCAAACAGGCATCATCAAGACTGGTTCCAGTGTCTGCATATAAATCAGTCTTGAGACAGGTCATATCAAAGCTAACCAAATCTTCCAAAACCAGGGTGCATGTTCATATCTTTTGTGAGGGGATGAAGGTCCCTTTTCTGGTAGAAGATGTTAATGGCACATACATAGATATACGCAGAGACATTATTTTTGATAGTTCGATTCAAAATGTAACATTCTTCCATGGCACAATGGATACACTTGGTGCGTTTGATGCAATGTGTTTTTCTGATATTCTGGTTACAGGTACCTCTGGGTTTAGCTACACTGTAAGTATTTTATGCAAAACTCCTGTGATCCTGGCTGTTCCATTTTGGCACAGTTATGAGTATGTCCCAAATGCAATTTTGCTTGACGTGACAATGGAGAATTACACCCTGCCAAACATAAATAACTTAACAACTAGGTTAATCAGCAACATGCAATTCAATGAAGAACGATTTGAAGAACTGTGGCAAGAAGGATGTAGGTGATTTTGTGTAAGACTTCTGGATGACAACACTAATAAACATGGATGTGATATCATGCAACCAGTTTTGACCATTGTAGGTACAAGCAAACCCATGTGATATATTGTAATATATAAGGTAATCTGTTGGCATAACTCAAAACTGGGGATTAAGATCAGTCTTATGGTAAAAAATACACCACAACACACAAAGACTTTAATCATATAATACTCTCTATCAAATCCTACAAATTCATTACAAAATACCGTACACCACAACTACAATTATTAATACATTTTACACTGTTTAACTTGACTCCTTTCAGTTCAGAAATCGTCAACTTATTATTAAAAGAGTACACTCATCAACACTACGTAGCCACATCGGTATATAAGTAACACACACATCTCCCACAAAAAAAAACAAAATCAGTCACCATGATGCCATTCTTAAAACAGTCCTCCCGTGCAAAAAAAGCCACTCCTCCCATTTCACCCGATTATACTCAAGGAAATCAGAAGAAAACCAAACCAAGTGAACCAAATGGACCAACTCGCCCCGTTTCTGTGGATAAAAATAAACAAACAGAACAAGTGGCTACAGGTCCTCCGGATCCTCCTCTTGGCAACGGCACTAATACCCAGCACGGGGGGTCATCCTGGTCTACTGTAAAATCCAAAACCACAGCTACCAAGGAAGACAAAATAAGAAAAGCGAAAGTCTCAGTAAAGTCCCTATTTGAATCAGACTCCAAGAATAATGATAATGAAGACAGCAACCAAGCCTTTGTCATTCCAGAACAGAATCCCGTTTATCTCTTATCTACTGACTACTCAGCAACATCTCGCTTCTCCATGACTTTTGATATTGATACTACTCTAGAACCGGACAATTTTTTTCGAGGCAACCATTTGCCTCGCCAGGGCCAAGGCTTTAAAATACTTGATGGATTAAAAGATAAATCAAAGTAAAAGATATTATGTTATTATATTAAAAACTACTCCACTAGCGACACGTTGTTGGAAAGAGATGTGTACAGTCTCAAACCGATCAACGATCTTCCAACGGAAACTAATTATTTAAATTATTATCTAAATAGCCTAATAATGACATCATACAGCCGCCACAGTAGATTCTACGTATATGCTACATGGCAACATTTCCAAAATGAACACTTTTCTAAAAAATTTAACTGTGGGAGGTCAACTAGCCGGATACTCTGGCAGAGCAATTGTTCTTCCGTGGGAAGATACCGATGTATACTCTAATCGTGCCCTCAGAAAAATTTCAAAAAGTATTGAACATACTCACCTTCTAGCTCTCCTTTGCCAGTTTCTCTATGGCTATGGTATCCCAAAAGGCAGAAAACAGGATAAAAATATTTCTCGCAAGTACTGTTGGATGAATCTTGCATGGGCCTCTCTAAAAATGATTCCAGACAACAAAAGAGATTCACTTGAGATGTATTGGACCTCCAAATATATCTCAGAATCAGGCTCTTTCTATATTTTTTCTGCACCAACGGCAGCAATTAATCCCACCATTGCAGTACAGTTCCGTCAATCTATCCTTACTAATCCAACCAACTGGAATGACAAAGGACATGAAGATTGCTTCAAAGAGCTCAATGCAATGGTAAAATCTTTCCTTACCTTTCTATCAAAATTGCTGGATTGAAAAAGGTTACATTTGCAACAGGTCAAAATTTTATGCGAGGCGGCCTGTCCATGCTCTCGTTAGAATGTGAGAAAACTGATGAGGCGATTGTAACAAGGGAAATGCTTCAAATTTTCCGCTAATATATTATGCCTTAATTTTACCATTTTACAGTTTTATGTTCCTTTGATATCTTTTTGTGTTGTAATAATATCTTCTTTGTTCACGGTGATCCTAAATCTGTCTCTCTCTTAGATGACTACTAAAAACAAGAGTGGATGGTGAGGTGCATTCTGGTGCATTTTAACGGTACAATACCCGTCCATGGAGAGTTGCAAAGAGTACAGTACTCTGTAGAATAATTTGCAGCTACGTGTAGAGTACCAGTACTTGTACCGGTATTTAAGGATAACGCTTGCAAAAATCTACAACCAATTCCCCGCCATGGTCTATCAATCTGTCTTACATACATTGAGATAAGTCCAATACTCTCTCGCCAGCATACGCATTAATTAATTCAATTACCGAATGCATACACAGGAAACCTAAAATGTCCAGCCACGAGAGCCAGCATGTAAACAACTGCTTCAACAATGATAATCACAATGACAACGAAATACAGCTACAAGAACATGAACATGAACGAGAGAATGAGACCAGCCGCGGCGACGATGACGATGATCTTTCCTTTGGGTCATTGACAAGTCAAGCATCCTCCGTCACCGCCACATCGGTCCCAACATGTCATTCTAAACTCCAGCTTTGCTGCAAGGAGGAGGAGGAGGAGGAGGAGGAGGGAGATTATCCCCACGTTGATGATCCGTCGCCCAAGTCTGATTGTCATGTAACGAACATGGGTGAACAATCGAATCGTGAAGAATGTACAGGAGATGAACAGAGGGATGGTTGGTTACATAATGATCATCAAGATCACAATGACAAAATGAAAAAGGAACAGATACATGATGAAGAGCACGAGCAATTGGATGTAAAAGATGAGGAATTTTACAAACGTCAAGATGATATTCAAGACTTGCGACAATCTTTGTCAGTGAACAGGGATATGGATCAAAATGATGCTTGTGAAGACTTAGGTGATATAGGTGACGACGACGATGATGATGATGATGATTTTGGTGAAATGCAAGTATCGGAACAAGATGCAAACTACGAAAAGGAAAGTCTGGCAGATGCAGGATTAACTGCTGTCGCTAATGCTAGCTCTGACGATGATGGGGATGACAAGCAGAAAGAAGACGATGATGACGACGACTTTGGTGACTTTGGTGAAATGCAAGTATCGGAACAAGATGGAAACTCTAAAAAGGAAAGCCTGCCAGATGCAGGATTAAATGCTATCGCTAATCATAGCTTTGATGGTGATGGGGATGACAAGCAGAAAGAAGACGACCACGACGACGACTTTGGTGACTTTGCTGAAATGCAAGTATCGGAACAAGATGGAAACTTTGAAAAGGAAAAGGAAAGCCTGCCAGATGCAGGATTGAATAATGTCGCTAATGCTAGCTCTGACGATGATGGAGAGGAGGAGAACGAGAAAGAGAAAGAAAACGATGATGACGACGACTTTGGTGAAATGCAAGTATCGGAACAAGATGGAAACTTTGAAAAGGAAAGTCTGCCAGGTGCAGGATTAAATGCTGTCGCTAATGTTAGCTTTGACGATGATGGGGATGACAAGCAGAAAGAAGACGATGATGACGACGACTTTGGTGACTTTGGTGAAATGCAAGTATCGGAACAAGATGGAAACTTTGAAAAGGAAAAGGAAAGCCTGCCAGATGCAGGATTAAATGCTGTCACTAATGTTAGCTCTGACGATTATGGAGATTATAAGCAGAAAGAAGATGACCACAATGACGATGATGAAGACGACTTTGGTGACTTTGCTGAAATGCAGGTGTTGGAACAAGATGGAAACTTTGAAAAGGAAATGGAAGGTCTGCCAGGTGCAGGGTTAAATGCTGTCGCTAATGCTAGCTCTGACGATGATATAGAAGAGAAAGAGAAAGAAGACGATGATGGCGACTTTGGTGAAATGCAGGTGTCGGAAAAAGATATTCCAGATACAGAATTGAATGCGGTCGATATTTTTAGCTCTGGCCGCGATGAAGAAGAGAAAGAAGACGGTGATGACGATGACTTTGCTGAAATGCAGGTACCGAAACAAGATGGAGTCTCTGAAATGGAAAAGGATGATCGTTCAGATACAAGATCTAACGCTGTCGCTAATGCTGGCACTATCACTGACAAGAATGATGAAGAAGACGATGATGATGACTTTGGTGACTTTGAAGATTTTGAAGGTTCTACTCAACCGCAAAGCTCCGAACTTGAAATGGGCAAAGTCACCTGTGAGAAGAATATTGAAATTGACCCCGTGGCTTCATCATGTGGTTCCGTCGAGAAAAATTGTAAGCAAAATGCTGAAAGTACTGATTCGAATGGCACTGCTAGTACTCAGGATCAGAAAACATACAGTAACTTTGTCAAGAGGACGGCTAGTATTTTCCAGACCGTCTTTTATCCCAATGACATACCTCGTACGAAGATCCCCTATCCTGTGAACGTAGACGACTTGGGTGCCACCTCACTAATTCTCAGCGCAATGGTAAGTTTGTAACAGGTTCCTTAACGTTGAATTGTCTTGACAAATATTCACAAGTCTAATATCTGCACTTTCAAATGCCCTTCAGTCTGAATTGTCCGATGAGGGAGGTTCGTCAGTTGCTTTACATAGGTTACGAAGTTCTCATTTGGAATCATTATTTGATTATACGACAAAGGAAGATAACCCTTCAAATGTCATTATTGACGAAACGTTTCAATTTATATTTCCCGAAAATGATGATTTTGAGTTTGGAACATCTCCATCCTGCTACTTTTCCTTTGGAAAGGCTTCCAATGAGGATAGTTTGAATCAACATCATTCCGTAGCTATCTTAAACAGTGACTCCGGAAATGTTGACACTGAATCTCTAGAAACAAAGTCAGAGAGACCGATGAAAGAACTAAATTACACCGATTCTGAGCAAGACAAAAAAGAAGTTACTATGCTCCACGAAAAGATGGAATTTCAAGAAACCATCCATTCATACACGAGTCCAACTGTAGTCCAGATCCCACAAAAGAAACCGAAGTCTTCAATGACTAGCAACGACACGGTAGAGATGAAAAGTCTTTCGGAGGAATATGATAACTCAACTTCAAACAATTTCGTTGCGTCTGGCGTACAATTTCATGTTGATTTTGACTCAACGCAGCCACGTTCACGTATCTCCTCCGACATAGCCACCAGAAAAATTACCAATGGTGACGAGGACCATGACAATAATGAATTTGAGGATGATGAATTCGGGCAGTTCCATGAACCACCGGCAGTTAGCAATCCTATCCCTGAGGATCCTTTTGCAAATGAAATTTTGATGGCGATACCGTTCGCAGTCGAAAAGCAAACAAAAGAACAAAGTCATGAGGCTGATGAATTTGGGCATTTCCATGAGCCACCAGTAGACGTCACTGCGGAACCTTATGATCCTTTCGCTAGCGAATTTCTGTCAGCGATTCCGCTGGCGGCGGAGGATCAAAAGAGTGAGCAACTTCATTGTAATAATGATACGGATGACGACAAGACTCATACAAACTTCGAAACAGATGGAGGACGTGTAAGTTCTGCAATGAATTCCGACTTCCAACCTGTGCATATGCTGAATAATGAAATGCCAGTGAATGAGTCATGTAATAATCCTGATGATGCTCAGCCTAAAGCTCTCATCTCTGATGACGCAGCTATCAGTAGAAAAAGTGACAATGATGGTGACTTGGGATTCGGTCAGTTACATGAGCCACCAGATGTTGGCAATTCTATACCTGATGATCCTTTCGCTAGTACAGTTTTGTCGGCGATTCCATTGCCGGTTGTCGATCAAGTGAAAGATCAGCTTCATGTTGAAAATGGTGGGAGTAATGAAGAGACTGTCGGAAACTTCAAAACAGATGCTGCCATTACTGGCAACGGTAATCTTCATGATGCCGCGTCTGATAATCAAATTAATGCTAACCATCACACCGAGCAGCCCGATCTACCCATCTCCTCTGAAGCAACCATCGATAAATACAACGACGATGATGAATTTGAGGATGATGAATTCGGGCAATTCCATGAACCATCAGCAGAAACCAGTCCCAAATTTCCTGATCCATTCGGTGGTGAAGTTCTATCGATGACATATTTTGATAGTGTTGATCCAGCGAAAGACCACCTCCACGTTAATTTCAGCCCTCATGTTGCCGCTGTACAATCAAAAGGTTTGAGTCTGCCATATAGTTTTGGCAGTAATGTCAATAGTGCAGTATCCAAATTGGAGCCAGCAGACTTGAGCCACTTTCAATCCAATCGAGATGCGAAGACTGATATACAGTTAGCATCGAGTCTCTACAAGGATCACGACACCGTAGGTCAAGATTTTAGTAATGTAGAATCAACCCGGCTCCACTCAGTGATTGCCGCTGGTAATGGCACTAGCGTTTCTACGCATGAAACCTACAATAGTAGTGACTCATTTGCAGTTATGGGATCGTTGGATATGCATGCAGAAGGATCGATGAAAGAACTTAATGTCACTGACTTCGTAACACACGAAAATGGTGGTACCCTGCTCGCCACCACGAGTCCCACTGCGGTCAAGATCCATCAGAAGAAATCGCAACCTTTGACTGCAATTACTACTATGAGATGCAGCGACGTAGCACAGAACTCACAGAAAAACGATGGCATCTCAAGTTTGAACAATAAGATTGATCCTGAAATTCAGTCTGATGATATTTTTGACAACATGCAACCCGACTTACCCATCTCCTCTGAAGCAAACATTAGGAATGTCAGCGATGAAGATGAATTTGATGATGACGAATTTGGGCAGTTCCATGAGCCACCAGTAGAAACCAGTGCCGAACCTCCTGATAATCCTTTCGGTATTAAGATTCCATCGATGACACCTTTGGACGATGTTGATAAACCAACAGTGGACATTCATCGAGATAGCGAAAGGAATGGTGACGAGATTAGTACAAACTTGAAGACAAATAGTGACGACTGCTCGTACACGCCTAGAAGCGTTGAAAACGTTAGTTTTGGCTCTTCTAATCACACCGACAATGCCAGAAACTTGAAACTTACGTCTGAAGTGGATGGCTCAAGTTTTTCAATGAATATCGGTGATGATGTTAATAATGGAACATCAAAAAGAAGAATGGCTACTTTTACATGTGATGAATTGACTCAGAGTAAAACTTCTCTTAATTTTCAGGCATCAGATGTACCTATTGACGATGTCACAAAGCAAATGGATTTCCATGACAGTAATAAAATACGAAACGAACTTCCATTTTCATGTACACAGGATCACTCTCTAAATGAACAAAATAATATTGGCATAGATGCCATTCAACAAGACCTGGATGATGACATGGATTTTGGTGAATTTGAAGCTCCACCAGAAGACGAAACTAAGAGGCAGTTTGGTGGACTTGACTTATCGAACGGGAAGGTGACAAATGCACCTACTGGCGCGCAACATGTCGATATTAATACCTTTCAAGGGGATGGAACTCTTTCAAAACCATCGCTTATATCGGAATTGTTTTCACCTATTGGCAGAGAGGAAATGCATCTTCCATTAAGCCTTGATCAATATCAAAATTCGTCAGATAAGCACATCATGGGTGCCTCAAGTGAACCATTTCCAGTTTCCGTGAAATCAGATGACATCCTACGAAACCAATCTAATCTTGATTCTTCTATAAAAAAGACAGGAATTTTTTGTGATCAAAGAAATATTATGAAGGACGAAGATAATTCCGTCTCCAGATTGGATGGGCTTGCTTTCTCGCTACAGGAGCAGAACCATTCCTCAGAAAACTTCTCAGGATGCGAAAGTGATGACGATTCCTTTGGAGATTTCTGCGCTCCTACGCAATGAGATGTTTATTCCAGCTAGTCCGACGTCTGCTCTTAACCTATGGCAATCGTCTCCGCCGCTCATTAATCTATTTGAATAACAGTTACAGTCAATATCAGTTTTGCTTTTGTTTTCCAAAAAGGGTTTACGATATTTAAATACGCTACTGAATAGACTGAATTCAGACATTAACAGATGTACTCTTGTTGTCCATTGATGCTAAAAACGCATCAGATCCGATGGCTAGTAGTTTCTCACTGGCTTCGTCAACCTTCTGTTTCATTTCCTTTTGGTACGCTTCCATTGTCAGCCTCAAGTCGGGCCGGCTACTGCAAAGTGACCTCACAGCTAACAATCCAGCATTCATCGCATTACCAATAGCTACAGTAGCAACTGGTATTCCTCTGGGCATCTGGACAATACTTAATAAAGAATCTTGACCATTCAAAGTCGAGGTTTTAATTGGCACTCCCACAACAGGTAATGGCGTCATCGCTGCGACCATTCCAGGAAGATGAGCAGCTCCACCGGCCCCTGCGATGATGACCTGAATTCCTCTAGAGGCGGCACTCCGACTGTAGGCGCACAATTTATCTGGTGTTCTGTGAGCAGATACTATATCTACTTCGTAAGGAATATCGAATTCTTTCATAATGTCAACGGCTGCTTGCATAGTCGGAAGATCACTGTGCGACCCCATAATAATGCCAACGAGTGGACATTTTCCAAGACCGCCAGGGATAACACTTGTTGGGATTTCTTCCAAGTCAAGAAGTTTTGCCAAAGATTTGTCCAGTTCACCATGTGAATCAGCTGTCAAATTGATATGTCCCATTTTTCTTCCTGCTCTACAACCAGGTTTTCCATACCAATGCACTGTCGCCCTCGGCATTGAAAGTGCTGCATTAGATCCTTTCATGGTATCTTCGATAGTTCCTGACTTTGCCCCGAGAACATTGACCACTTTGGAATAACAGATTTTTTGTCAATTTGGACAGTTATGGATAAAAGTAACAACATCAAACATAAAATAGTATACTTACTTGCTGCAGCACCCACACAAAGAGAAGTGTCGCCCAAAGGAAGACCGCATACAGCTCTCAAATGATTTTCAAATTGTGATACAGCACATGCATCCTGAGTGTAATGTCCCGTATTGTGTGGTCTAGGAGCCACTTCGTTCAACAACACATCCAACTGTCCATCAATCTCGGCAATAAACAATTCCACACCGAATACTCCCGCGGCACCCTTTCCAAGAGCTTCAATTGCTTTCGAAGCAACATGCTCACACTTTTTTCTTAGTTGTAGTGGAACTCCCCTTGCAGGAGCAAGTACTACTCTACAAATAGAATCTGTTTGGATGGCTGTTACGGCAGGGTACGCACAAGTTTCGCCACTGACCGAACGTACGACCATCACTGCGACCTCGGAATGAAAGTTAATCCATCCCTCAGCATAAAGGGGAAGAGTTTCTCCAGTTTTTATCTTTTCTGCACCAATCCCAAGACTCTCGAGAGCACAAGCAATCGATTCGTCGGAAGTATCTTTCAAAACAGCGTTTCCACGCCCATCATAAGCTCCTAGACGAGATTTTAGCATGAGAGGCAATCCAAACTTATCAGCTGCCATGCGCATGGCGTCGGCGGAAGGAATATTCATGTAAGGAGGAAGAGGAATGCCACACTGGGAGAAGTGTTCCTTCTGAATAAATTTGTCTTGGATAATTTTGACGACCCTTCCAGATGGCTGAACATTAATCCCTTCCTCCTCCATTTTTTCCAACACTTGAGTGCCAATGTGTTCAATCTCACAAGTAATAACATCGCAACTTTCAGCCAATTGTCTTAGCTTTTGTTCGTCATTCAAGCTCCCTTTTATCACTACGGAGTGCCTTCCCGACGCAGCAGCAGCTGGGCAATCCTCACCTGCGGGATCCAAGAAAGACATTTGAATATTCAGACGAGGAGCCTCAAGAGCCATCATGCGGCCAAGTTGTCCTCCTCCAATACATCCTACTCGTAGTGACTTTGGTTCAAGTGGTAAACTTTTGGTATCCTTCATTGTGTGATCAAGGTGCTTAAATACAATATTGGCTGTTTTTCTTTTGATATGTCAACACGAAAAAAGATCCGATGTGAGATTTGAGATAAAATAATATGTTGGGGAGGCAAAGATACTACTACTGTACTTCTTCGAAAATGTACTGTGCCTTTTGTCCCACAACCCACAACAGGACAATCGTGGATCCGTGGGTGTAGGTTTTCGTGGTTGTCAAGGGTGCCACTCCATAACCTATTCCATTGACACATGAGAACTGTCTTTTGGGCTCTCTTGGGTCACATTACGTCATTGTCATATAAGGAATTGTATCATCAATTTCACAGAAATTCGAAATTCGATACTTTCAGAACACACATCATTATAAAAATCATTTTCTCAGAACAAGGTAGCCATGATTGACAAATCACTTAACCTCGCACGACGTCTATCTGCTCGTAATGAAGTAGATCTACTACGTAAGTATGGACCAAAGTTTTGAATACACTTGTGTTTTCAATGCATGATGAAATCATAATCGTTGTACTTGTTTATTCATTTCTTCTTACTGCTTGTTTGTTGTTGATGAAGTGGTGCTGCTTGCTCTGGGTGAATCGTAACTTATTTTTGGTGACATTATAGAGGGTTTCAAGAGATGACATCACGATTTCTCACATTTTCATTTAACACTGCTCTTACCACTCCTACTACTACAGAAGAAGACATGATGACAGATGAAGGTAAGCCAAACCAATTCATGGTCCAACACATGTCCTTTACTCCTTCTTGATTAATGGTCTCATTTCTCACCATAAGCCTCTCTTGTCTGCTCATTCATGTAAAATGACTTTATCCTCTAAAGAAACAAAATACACTCAAAAGTATTGTGAAGAAATTGCCAAGAAGATGCCCATCAACTCAGACATTCCACTCGACTGTAAACATTATGAAAGTGTCATGGCTATTATCCGGAGGAAAGAAAACGTCCGCAGTGCCCATGCTGTTGCATTTGAAGGCATGACACCTGGTGAAGCCCAGGCTGCCATGGCTGCGAGGGAAAGAGGACATCTCAATCCCATGCAGATCCAGAGGAGAATGACCCATAGGCACCATACCAGGATCTGGTAATGAACGGTCGTACCTGCTGCACAAGGAGGTATCGACCTTTGAACAACTGTGCATATTGTGTATTGAAAGAAATGGGTACTGACAGTACTTTGTTTATTATCATGCACACCCCTGCTGCTGCACACAGATACATTCATCCTACATAAGAATACTATACCACTTTATACAAGGACATCCATCCAACCATGCATACATGCATACATATCTCTTGTTCTTGCAACAAACATACATCAAGTCGTTCAGCGCTCTACTCCCACAATCTGGAAGACGATTCCTCGCGTCGATAGTGCACGAGAAGAGATCTACTGACGTCTACCCTACATCACGATGAGTCCGAATCACTGCTGCCCTGCTGCTGTACTAGTACTGCATCATTTCACAATATTCTTCCTCAAGGCTCATCTTCGCGACCCTCCATAATTCCATATGATATCACTTCTACTCTACTTGTTAGATAATCAGTTACTCCTACTTTTTATCCATTTCTACTCCCTAAGGTGTGAGTGAGAGAGAATGGTTATACATTCTTTGTGACACGAACATAAAAGAGAGAGCACATAATTCAAAGTTGATTTATAACTAATTTGTATAAGCACTCGTTTTTCGTCAAAGTCTTTCTCTACTCTAGAGTTGCAAGTAGCAACATTGAAAGTAACAGAACAAGTGATTGTCAAATTTATTTTTATTTGAAAAATCTTCATCACACTGTAACGGTTCATTCCAAAATTTCCAACTGACATGAACTACTGTATCTCCATACATGGGTATGCAATATCTTTTATCTACTTCATTCATTCATCCATCCATCCACATTACTCTCCCCTATCCATCTACCCCGACTCCGACTCCGACTCCACCAATAACCATTACAACCACTAATTATTCCGAGGCAGGAGGAGGTCCAGTCCTAGGTGGTTCCACAACCACATTCATCTTTCTATTCACGGCCGGATTCTTCGATTGAGGATCCGTCATTTTTACAACTTGATATAAACCAACAAACAATCCAAGTCCTCCCAACCAAGAAAAGATACCTTCTGTTTTGCTTACATGTTGACAATCAAAGTCAAGTGCGAGTTCTGGAGCAACTCCATCGTCCCATACAGCATCATTATTTTCAACAAGCTGTGATGATGTGTAACACGTACCAAGGCGTGGAGAAAGATAGAGTTGTGTGTGTATGAGAAAGGGACGGAAACAAACATGGACACGTTAGATAAATCATTGAAATGGTAAATTTCATTTTTTGTTGGAGTGTCTTTCAGCCCTTTTTCATTTTTTGTTTGCTTGATTGTAACACAAGAATCGCACAGTGAAACGCCCCAACCCGACAAGGTCAAAATCTTACCTTTTGACTTGGCACCGGACTTCTAGCAAAAGGAGGAAGAGGAGGTGCTGCTCCTGCTAGTCTTGATGAAGATTGAAATGATCTGGTTGCTACAACCGTTCGCTTTACGAGTGGTGCTAGACAGCGGGTGGAGGTCATGGTGTTTTTATACTTTATATGTTTGCAGCAGTGTGTGTGAGATGTGAGAGATTGTGCTGTGTGTTGCTTTGTTGGTATTGGGGGTTGTTGTTACTGTGCTTCCTTCTCGTTACTGTACTTCCTTCTCGTTACAGTACAGTACTGTACGTAAAATACATTGGAGTAGCGCAGGCGACAGTACAAGCCCACGTACCGTACTGCTGATCAATCATACTCGCTGCTCTGTATGTAGAGAGCTCTGTAGATAGAGAGCAGACTGCAAAAGGCAAGAAGAATACGTGTAGTACCGTACTTGGCACTACGTAGTACCAGCATAGCAGTGGTGCGTTCCATCCAACGTACATCTCAGGAATTTGGAGACATTGGGCACTTGAAGAGTGAAAACAGTACTTGTACATAGTCATTGGATGGACCATTTTTAATAATATAATCTATTCAATAATCATACAATATCAACAAAGCAACCAAGCAAAGAAACAAAGAAGCAAACAAAAATTCGGAATGGTGCGTATGCATCTCCAAAAAAGTTCCAGCAATGGGCGGATACAATTTCGCTACCTCGTACTATTTTGTGCCATTGCCGTTGCATGTCTCCACTTGTATCTAGCGACCATTTTGACCAATAGAGCAGGTCTTGCTGGTTCGTCCACTGATCATGCTGGAAGTGGTGCTACTGGTGGAATTGGGGAAAATTTAAAAATCAATGATGAAGGTGGTACTAATGCTGCTTTTAGTGAAGTTGATGCCTCTTTTCACAGTATCCATACTCAAACTCGAATCCGTAATGAATTTGAAAATGTTCACCAAGGGAGGGGGGAAAATGATTCTCTCCCTGTTGTTCATGCTGATGCTCCCAGAGCGACGATAGCTTATGGTACGAACATTTTAAAGTATAATTCATGTTATGATAATGTATCGAGAGGTTGTAGCATCCATCTGACTCATGGTCTCTATTTCCGTTTTTTTCAATCAACGAAACGTCCTACCAACCAAAGCTATTTCACTCACCAGCTGCAGTGCAGACTCGATTGACGACGGAGCGGCAGTATTGAAACACTCGATTGCATTGGCTTCCTTCCCTTTGAATAACAAGAGCAAATACCAATCTAAAATGTATGCCTTTGTTCATCCAGATGCGATGGAATGTTCCAAATCTTTTGAAAAACTTGGATATCAAGTTGAAATTAAAAATACTCCTATAGATGTCACTCAGATCAGGGGTGATTTCTTACGAGAAAAGGTGGTCAAGACAGGTATGTTTTGCAAAATATGTTAAGAATACTGTACTGTTTGTACATGCTTTTACAATCTTTTTCTCTTCTAGAGTGGATAACTGACTAACTGACATTGTCAACAAATGCCAATCTTTGTCAATGTATTAGGCTGTTGCCAAGAAAAGGAATTTCTCAAACTATATTCTTACACATTGATAAAACACCCTGTGGCGGTCCATTTAGATCTTGATTCATTGATATTAGCACCATTGGATGACTTATTCGATGCCATGTTGGATGGAAAGGGCAGTGAAAGATTACCAGTCATGCACAACAAGACTATCCCTCAAAACATTGACGCATTTTATACAAAAGATTACAACATGGTGAAACCCGGGCATAAACATCCGGGTGTACAGGGTGGTTTCATTGTCGTCAAACCCAATATGGATTACTTTGAGGAATACCGCAGGGTCATCTTGGAAGGGAATTTCATCCCCGGAGGTGGGTGGGCGGGGAAATGGGGGGGATACTATGGGGCACAACAAATACAGGGTCTTTGTTCGTACTTTTTTGAAGGGCTTCATCCTGGCACAGCAGTGGAATTGAATCGATGCATTTATAACAATATGAATGACAATCCAAAGGGCAAAAAGAGGGGTCATAATCCAGAGGGTTTGAAAGTTTGCATTGATGGAAAACCTACCTGTCAAGACTGTCGGACAACACCCATTGAGCAAGTCAAGTCCGTTCATTTCACAATCTGTCAAAAGCCATGGATTTGTCCATTGTATGTTCTTAATAATGGTCTTTGTAAGAGTTTTCATTCAAAATGGTTTGAAATACGAAAAAGTTGGGAAGAGAGTAGTGGAAATTCTATAGCCATGCAAGAAGAAAACGTCAATTTTCATAGTGACGTCTTTTACGGATACTGCACTGGCAATGGCAGACGAAACTATAAACCTGTAAAATTAATAATGTAAAGAAGATGCAACCATTGTCTCATTCCTATTCCTCCGACTGATGGCTCCAGCACATACATATATACTGGTCTCTCATGATTTGATGGACAAAACTTCAATCTCGAAAATGAGTTCACTGTTTGGCATTATTCCCCAACTGGGAAATCCACCAGAGCCATAAGCATAATCGGGGGAACAATGAATCTTGGCAATCTCTCCTAATGACATCGTTAGAACTCCTTCGTCCCACCCTTTGATGACACCTCCAACGCCAATTTGGAATGTGAACGGTTGTTGGCCCGGATCTTTGGTGGACCAGAATTTTGTATTCAGATCTCCGTTTTTGCCGTATCCTGTGCAGTGAACAGTTACAGTATTACCACGCGAGGGCTTCTGCCCGCTTCCTTCCCTCAAAATTGTCTTCGTGTATCCCATGATGGAGGCAAATGCGCTTGCTTGTGTCGATTGATTGATATTTGATAATAACAAGCTGCAGCTCTCTATCTAGAGCTTCCCTTTGCAGCGGGCATGATGGATCAAGGAAGTGCTGCGCGGTAGAGAGTTACTGTGAGACTGTACTGTAGTACAACATGTACAGGTACAGTACTGTAACTGCTGGTGCGGGTACCGGGGTATTGGTGGTAACTTGTCACCATTTTATTCTTCCATTACATTTTTTACTATTATCCATAGAAGACCAACCAAGTATGTTTCCGAAACCCATCAATATTCAAAGTAATCACAATATATTTATATGCTTAATATTTGTGGCTGAATTGGACTATATCTCTTGACATTTGTCATTTTTTCGAAAAAGTTTTTTGATCCCTTTGTTCTTCGACTTTAAATCATTTGTTGGATTGCCCTGATTATAGAAGTTATCCTTTTCGTCACCCTCAGCCACATGGAAATTATCAAAGTTCACTTTATCTATGCCACCAAAGTTTTCATTTGTCTTTGACACAGCCTGTACAAAAAATCGATCTGTGGCGATCCTTCCAAAACTTCTTGACCCATCATCGGATCCAAACGTATCGAAACCACTCCCATTATCTGAACCGAAATCAAATATTCCATCCTGCGAAACCTCCGAAGACTCATAATCATCTTTAGACCCTGAAAAATTTGCGCCAACGTGAAAAGGGTCATCTGCGTCTGAGAAAGAAACCTCACCACCACTAAATGCTTTATTACCTTTCTGAAAGCTGAATCCTCCGTCTCCAAACGTCTGATCAAACTTGGTGGATGATGACTTTGAAGACGTCCCACGAAATTTGGATATCGTTCGAGAAAGAGGAATTGGATTGCTCTCTGTACCACCACTCTGTGCTGCCTTTCTCCTCCTGGCAGCCGCAGAATTCGGATCCAATTTCTTCGCTTCGAGTCGTTTCTTTTCTTCTAATTTCTGACCATGTATTCCTTGGCCATCTGTTCGATACGTTCCTACGCGTTCTTTACTTTTCACCACTTTACTTTCTCCCCCTTTTCCATGTTTCGAGGATCGCTTGCGCGGTGGGAGTGGCCGACCAGAATAAATGGCTGATAAGCACAAGATTACCTCGGTCATATCAGCTCTTTCCTTACAATTGACAGTGAGCATTCTATCAATCAATTCTGCAAGATCCTTTCCATAAGGATTGTCATCCGGTATTTTATAATTACATGACAAAATTGCCAAATTGGAATTTTCCTCAAAACAATTTTGTAAGAATGCCATGGAATAAAGACAGCATCCTAGAGCCCATACATCCGTACTATTATTATTTGATAGTCATGACAAGGTGAGCACAAACGTTGTCAAAACAAGCAATTTCACTACAACCATCATCATCATCATGATCGCACTTCCCATCCAATGAATACGATAATCAAAAAATAATCTCACCTCTGTGTTAATTTCTTGGACATGAACAAATCCACCATCTCTGGACTACGAAACATTTGAGTTGTCGTCTTTTCAATGACCTCCTCTGCCTCACTCCGCGCCCGACTCGTCCTCAAATCGACATGCCCAAAGACAGCACTCCCAAAATCACATAATTTATAAGCATTATTTTTCACCAAAAAATTCACCGGTTTTAAATCCCTATGCACAATTGGCGGTCGCTGAGCATGAAGATAAGAAACAGCATTGCATATTTGCCCAAAGGCTATAATGAGCGATTGAAGATCAAAACGTTTGTTGCTCATTTTGAGTTGATTGCATACGGATAGTGCAGTGCCACCTTCACAATATTCCATCAATATGAGATGTTGTGGTCGGGTGGGTGTTCCCTGCTTGTGTGTGTGATATTGTCGAGGTTGTATTTCATCGGGTATAGGTGCGGGTATGGCTCTGTAGCACGAATCAAACATTCGAATGATGCTAGGGTGTGATAACCTCGATAGTAACCTTGCCTCTTTTTCGGCAATATCTCTTTGTTGACGACTGTGTATGGAAGTTATTTTCAGGACAAAGGTATCTGATTGTGATGATGGTATTCCATCCGTATGCGAACTTGATCCATGGGTGTGATCATCTTCGGATATGTCTTTTACAAGGTATACATAGGAAAAACCACCTGTGCGACAAGGAAGAGGAAAAAGAAACTAGTGTGAGAAGAGAACAGAACAGAACGAATGGTCCAACCAAGTACGGTAACCTTGCAAGACATGACAATCTAAGTTGTCAATGACAACCTAACTTGTCATTTGCTTTTTTCAACTCTCTCTCTCTGTCTCTTTCCTCGACTGCACTCACCTTCACCCAGTTGCCGGACAACTGAGATTGCCCTTCGATTAATTACAATTTTTTCACCAACAAGCTGAGGTCCCAAGCCTCCAGCAGATGAATCAGCCCCTCTTTGCATCCTAGTCGATCGTTTTCTTGCTCTGATTTATAATTTCTTGCTTCTATGCCGTTGTGTATATGATCAATATACAATACAACCTTTGCTATCGGGTAAAGTATAACCAAGTGATCTTGTCCGTCGTCGTCCTCTCAACCCAAACGCAAGCTGGATAAAATGCTGACTTTGGTTCAATCACCAATTGTGTCTTTATTAGTCTTACCCTTGGCCCTTGGACGACCAAAATTGGCGCACGCTTTCAATGTACTTCAAGTTTTAGAAAGTAGTACAATTGATAGAGTACGTAGTCTATGATGTTTGTAAATCTCAAATACCCGTCCCCGTGTGCTTGCTGCTGCGCCAACAGGGGTACCAGGTAACAGCAAAACAAGTGTAGAACCAATGTTTTGTTGAATGGATCGATCGGTCAATGTACAGTGCAGTAGGATCTGATGTATGCCTCTCTACAAACACTTCTTTATCCTTGTGAGTTTTACTGTGTTAGTGGACTGCCTAATAACTGCTGCAGTCCTTTTTCACCGTAGTAAGTGGAGATGATGATTTTGTGTCGTGTGACGAATGATGAGTGAGGCTGTTTTAGTCGAGTGTAGCAATGTCGCAGTGGTAGCGGTACTGTAGAGCACACTCAATAGGTAGGGAACCGATCAATCTCAAGATAAATGTGCTACCTTTAACGATGGTAAACCACTCGAACCAACCAACCAGTAACCAGTGAGTAGAAAGCGAAGTTTCAATGCCTTTTCGAAAGAGTTTGGAATTGAATGTGATATCAGTGATTGAGATACCGTACATACAATGTATTAGGAGCGAGGACGGGGGGAAAGGAAGAAGGAGAGCGAGCGAGGTAAAAGTTACATACATACACATACACCTGATGTGGTAGCGATGGAGATTACTGTAGGCACATTGACAAAGAGCATGCAAGAGTGCAATAGTCGTGCCATGTGTCCGCACCATACCGTAGCAGGGAGCGGGTTTGGAAAGTAATTCTTGGCACAGATCAGTGCAAATTGATAAGCCTTTTTATAAAAAAATACGTTTTTTTGAGAAAATTGTCAAGACACGGATTCGTATGATTGAACCGATTGAATATAGCTAATTTAGTATAACTCTTGCAGCTAACAAATCTCTGCATCCTACTACTACACTGTAAAAGTTGGACATGAATGGGTGTAATGGGTGGAACTGCAAGGGAGCAAGTGTATCCCCCGTTACTTTATTTGTTATTCCTGTACCACCAGGTACCACTTATTAGGGTACCAGGGTACCAGGTGGTACTACATTTTGTGCTGTACCAGGGTAGTATTGTTGTTGCCCACTGTCCTGTACGACTGGCTACACCTACCGGTAAAATAACACCTCTCTCTCTAGAGAGAGAGAAAGCTCTAACATAACACAAACAAATGTACACCTCTCATTTTATTACTGACTGGAGTCCAATCGATACAAGGACAAAAGACGGTCGACCAACTTCTTATATATAATAAAAAAGAAACATGGGGCGCAAAAAAAGAAGAATTGAAAATGCCTTCGGGGGGATCGAACAGCCCGCCGCATGGGAAACTTCTGACCAGGACAACACTCACAACATCAAGGTAGAATCCAGGACTACTGACCCACACCATGATGTGGCAGGTACAGCAGCGATGCCTGCTCCAACCGATCCCAGGGCTCGCATGTTGTCAACAATGGACCGTACTACTGCAACAACCAATCAACAATCTGTGCCTTTGTGTCTGCCCGTCAATCCGAATGCTGCACAAAATGATACACGGACGTCCTCCAAGTTGTTGTTTGGAGAAGAAACTACACTCAAAAAAGAGTCCAATGACGAAAAGGTGACAATCAAAAAGAGTGGATATAGCATGACTTCTCATTCCGCGGATCTCATCTCAGAAGATATATACGTATCGGATGGTTCAGAAGATGAAGATGAAATGGATGATAAGAGCGGCAGTGCACTCGAATTGAATCTAACTTCGTCTAAAATGGGTTTGATGAGGAGAGGAATGTCCTCGGTTATTTTTCAACCCAAGACTTGGGTGAGATCATCTACAAGTGATGCTGCACGTGATGTTGCAGAGGGACAGGATAATGGCGATGAAACGATGCAAGTATCAGAGGATGACAATGATGACAATAGTACAGATGACAATCTTGGAGGTACCAAAGGTACTAAAAAGGAGGATTTGTCCAATATGGATCCTGCACAACGGGCAGCTTATTTGCTAATGGAAAAGCAGAAAAAACTAGAAGAAGCGAAGCAATTAAAACGAAGGTTGGAGAGTGCGGAGAATGCAGGACGTGATCCTTGCTTGTTTTCCAAACGGACGGCTTTTGATATTCGTATGGATCAAATTGAAGAGAAACCTTGGGATAGAGCCTCTGGGGGTACTGCGGATATTACCGATTACTTCAATTATGGAATGGGCGAGGAAGATTGGTTGGATTATAGTGAGAGACAAAAGATTGTGAGACAGGAGCTTACTGATGCAGCAAGGCAAAAAAGAATGCCTGATCCTACCATTGTGCCTGTGGCTCCCAAGGCACCTAGTCGGCAGGCTCCTAAAGTAGCAGTGGTGACAAAGAAAAAGAATGAAGAAGAGGAGAATGGTGTTGCAATCGGACCGATTCTGCCAAAGAATGAAGAAAATGACAAGGGTCAAGATGGAAGCGACGCAAACAAAACACAAGACGAAGATATAGAGGATAATAATCCATTGGCATCCAAGTCCGATGAAAGTGCCACAATGGCTGAAGATCTCATTGGAGGTGCTTGGGGTATACCCAAGAGATCCAAGCTTGCAAAAATGTTGGAAGATCAGGAAGTGACGAACAAGAATTTGCCTCCGCCGCCGCCACCACCTCCTCCTCCTCCTATTTTGCCTCCAATGCCCATGGGACAGTCACCTCTTCAACAACATCGGAATATTCCAAGTAGAGAAAGTGAGGAGTTTCATCGTGATGGGCAGCAGCATGGAGGTTTCGTCCATGGTCAATACCCACCGGAATACCCTCCACCTCCTCCTCATGGTGGTACTTGGAGAGGAGGTAGAGGTTTCCCTCCAGGTCGTGGAGGTCCACAAATGCCGCCACCTCCAGGTCGAGGATTTGAAGGAAGAGGATTTCCCCCACCTCCTCCGTACCAGCATTTTGGAGGTCGAGGTTTCCGAGGGGGCTATAGAGGAGGCAGGGGACCACCTCATGGTGGAGGACGAGGAAATTGGAGACGATAACAAAGTAGAAGTTACGTAAAGATTTAAGCAATATAAATATCTCTATTTACATGTTATTTATTGCAGGTATTTGATTATTGTAAACCATGAAAATAGCATTTGGGAGTATATTCTTTACCACTGTCTACCCTCTACCCATTAATACTAATGTGCCATTTTATCTCGCGTCGCGGTCATTATTTCTTGTCTGTGTGTATGTATTGCCATGCGATGGTTTATCAAGATATTGTATTGAGAAGATATCAACCAGGACAAAGCTAGGCTCCTCTTCATTTAGCCCGCGAAGAAGAAGCAGGTGCTGGTGTTGCTGCCACACTCTCTTTTTGAACGGATGATATGAATCCTAGAAAAGAGGCAGCATCTTCAGCCTCTCCTGAAGAAACATTGTAGTCTGCAGAGATTTGAGAAGGGGGCATATCCAAGTTATTCCCTGAGAAAGATTTACGCAGGCGCTTCTCATCTCCACTTTCTGCTTGAACTTTATCTAAATCTTGCCCTGGTTTTGCAACGGCTTCTGTGACATCATGCTGCTGCCCGACCGTTTTACTTTGACGATCATCTGACACTTTTCTTTTTGACAAAAGGTCGTCTGAAGCGTTGTAATCTTCATGGTGAAGAAATTCAGATGATTTTTGAACTATGGGAGTTTCTTGAATAAGCCCCTCTATCTCTCGCAGCTCTTTCTTTACGTCATCTTGATTGTCACCTTGGCTGAATTGCTGTGCACCTACCATTCTCCTATTTGATAGAATGGCATTGGCACGATCCAGCCAAGAAGCGGTACGAGATACAACTACACGATTCCCAGGTAGTGCAGAAGCGTTTAACCTTATCAAAGCCGATGTAGGATCGTGGAGATGGGGGGCACTTGCTGCAGCGGCAGCTTGGGCTGCTTGCGTGGCTGCAGTAGAGGCTGCAATTTTTTTCTCTGCCTCTCTTTTCTGCATATCGAGACGTCTTCTCCACCTGAATTCCAGTTCTCGCAGCTCGCTCTTTGATCATAAATAGAATAAAAGATTGACTTAGACTCAAAAGATACAAAAAGAGAATATTTGTTACAACATCACGACATACCTGTGCCTTATCAATGCTTGATGAATTACTGGCGCATCGAACAGCAGGATGAAAGACTCTTTTCCCTATACATGATTCCCCAGTAAATTTTTTTGTGATTCTCATGGGATCACAGTTTAGCTTATCAGATAGATAACTTCTCAGGGTAGTACCAGCCGGCGCATCGAGGAATCCATTGTTGAAATCCTGAATCACCCTTGCCACATATGCTTCTTCTTCTGCTGTCCATTTCCCTCGTCTGAGGTTTTTATTTTTCGACGAAGAAGAAGAATTTATTATAGCACCAGATGAAACACCTTGGGAACCTGGGCCTTGGGAACTAGATAATACATGCAACGGAAGTGAGTTGGATCTTTTCCTGTTTCCAGGTTTTGGTGGAGGAGGTTTGACGTTTGATGGTGGAGGTTTTGAAGGCCCCTCATCCGTTTTAGTAGGCTTAGCTTGTCTTATTGGGCAATCTACTTTCCCAACCACGAAAGGTTGCGAAGTAAAAGTTTGAGACGTCATTTTGGAGGGGATGCCATCACTAGTTGAAACGTCATTGGAAAGTCTACTGTTCACATTTTCAGATTTTGTCGGTTTTAATGTATCTTTAGATTCATGCTCTTGAGAAGATACAGAGCAGCTTGATGGTGAAACCAATCCTGACTTTGTGGAAGATGCAGATTGAGATGAATTTTCGCATTTAGTCTCCTGTGCCACTGTGAACTGACCTTGGAATTCTCGCTGCTTGAATCCTTCTTCAATAGTATTTGGAGTCTTCGACTCTGTTTCACTGGATGGAAAGTGTCTACGTGAGAAACCATGGGGGGGAGGAATATCCTTTTCTTGATTTCCTTCCTTTTCACAATGTTCCAAGGAATCTCTTGTTTGTGCAACATCTATTTTCTTGCTTTCTTCTCTTCTGTCGGTATTTATGTTTACACTGGAAGATTCCATGTTGTCATTGATATGTTTTGGTCAAAAATTAGAGATTTGGTGTTGGCTGTAATTGATGAATATAAAAAGGACTAAATAAAACCTTAATATCCTTGTTGTCCAATAGGGAAAAGGGACACACGCAATAAATTTCTTTTCCAGTAAAGCAATTTGAATCTCGACCAACAAGCCGTTGATAAAATGTCTTTTTGCATATGGCAAGCAATGAATGACGAAAGTGGCCCTTTCTCTCGATACTTTTCGAAGCTAAGAATTATTTACAGAAAATTATCAAGCAATGAAAACATGACCTTGAAATAAACTTTGTAGAAAGTATGGCGATGATTATTCTCAGTAACTGAAGAATTGACAGATGCACAGTATTAAATAAAAATGGTAACTAAAAATGTGAGAAATACTCCATCATGGTGTTACGATGTTGGTAATGGTGAAGTTGCAATCATACATTGTACAGAGTAGTAGAGAGTTATCAGTTATCAATCTGTTGGTGTGAAGTTGAAACAAAAACACGGCGTATCTTTGTTGCGCAACAGCTGCAGATGAACTCTTCAGCAAGAAGAATCTGAAATTATGCAAACTAACTAGAAGTCGCTGTGACTCTTTTGCGGAGGAGTAGTTGAAAAAATATCCAATCAGAGTTTTTGTTGCGATGACATCATTGTACGCAGCTGTCTTGTGTTGATTGACACTGCTCCGACGCAAAGAAGCAGCTGAGGTCTCCCTCTTTCTCTCACTTGGTCCCATACAATGCGCGCTGTCACCGGTGCTACTGTACTGCAACATCCGTACTGCCGGAGTGTAGTCCAGTAGAATCTCAACGAACTTTCGAAAGAATGTGTTCTTGAGTAGTATTTCTGTTTTCGCCCAAGTCCGACTTGAGCCTGATCCGATTACGGTTAAAAATAATAAAAAATAAATATCATTCCACATGCTTACCTTTAAATTATTATAAAACGTTCAGCGTATCCTCTATTACTATCTATCTTATATGCGTTTTGCTTTGTGTGATGTATGACGGAGCCTACTACGAACTGGAATGGCGTACAATAGTAGAACAGTAGTAGGAATGAGTACACACACGTGCTGGAGAATGAATTAAACAATGCCGCAGCTGTACAGTGGTATGTAGCTGAAAGTAGTGTACCCCTCAGAGCAGTTACAAGCTTTGAAATAGCCATTCAGAAGGCGGATTGGACCCAACAGAAAACTCAACCACATGCCGCTACGAATAATACGAGTATGCGGGTACCTGGTACCAGTACCCTACTAGCTAGCCGCAGAACGAAGGGCCGTGACCAGTAGATTTTTTACTACAGTATTGTACATCCTTTCACCCTTCATTCTTCATTCATTCCTCTGTTGTTACTACCACCTTGTTTGCCAATTATCAAATTTGTCCCCTTCTTTTCTCTTTATACAATAGGAATAGCGACTTTCTTTTATTCAGTAAACATTCAATCGAATAGGCACATACGTCTAGAGACTATCGATCGAGTGTGCGTTTTTGTTTCTGAAAAGTGAAAAGAGGTGGGGGGAGTCAAGTCAAAAAGGCTTTGTTCAAGAAGAAATTCTTTTCAAAGATTCTGAAATTTTGAAATATCAAAGATCTCGCATAGTAACTACACCATTCTTAATTATCCTACATCAGAGTGCATATATATCAAACACCAATGATTAATCCAGAAACAACTGAAAATAGTAATAAATCCCAACCCCCGCCGCCTCCTATCAGACTTGATCGTGCAGATGGAAATACCTCTCATCCACAACAAATAAAAGGTGTAACAAACATACAGCCGCCGCCCCGGCGAAATCATTTTTCACAGAGACAACAAGGGCGTGGCTCTCCGAATGATATGAGACATTTTGGCGGTGCTATTAGCAGCAGTAGTACTATCAGGGGGAGAGGAAGAGGTGTGTTTTCAAGAGGAGGGAGAAATAGCGGTGCTCACTTTCCTGCTGTTGGCGGATTTCCTATGGGTTCCAATGTTGGCGGTGGAGGGGGTGGTAGAGGTGCATCGTTTCGTCATGACTCACAACATCGTGGTCGAGGCTCTAGACAATTTTCTCCCATGCGACAATTCATGGGAGGAAGAGGAGGAGGGGGGCCTCCGCCACCTCCGCCGCCGCCACCGCCTCAACATTTCAGGATGGGAAGCACTGCTGCTGCTGCTTCGGGAGCTACTGGCACTGGTTTTATGCAAATGGGAAATATTTCCAGGATTGGAGTGCCATATCAACGGCCACCACCTCCTCCACCCCCACCTCCCCCATCGCAGGGACGATATCAACCTGCACAATCACAACAACAGCAGCAGCAGTCGCAACAGCCGCAGCAACCACCATACAATATGAATCCATCGTCCAATATTCCAATAGCGCAGCCTACTCATCCGACTTTTGGATATCCTCCCACGGGACAATTTCCTCCGTATACGCCTCCAATGAACCAGCCTATGCTTCAACAAATTCAACAAACACCGTACTCGATGCAACAACATCCGCCACAACAGATGCAGCCTCTTCATCCGATACCACAGCCGGGTATTATGCATACTATGACTACTGCTACAGCTGCTGTGCCTCAAAGGCCCACAAATCCCAATGACATTGTCACCAACTGGTCAATTCACAAAGGAACCAATGGTGTGGATTTCTATCATAATTCCGTCACTGGAGAAAGTACTTTTACACGACCTTCCTGTCTAGGACCTGGTCCTGTCACCGCCACGGATGGTGCTTCCACCACCGCTGTTGGAGGGACGAAACGATCTTGGACGCAACATACAGATCCAGCAACTGGGAGAGTTTTCTATTACGATGGTACAGCCACAACATGGGAAAAGCCGGAAGGGTTTCAAGAAGACGCATCAGTAGAAGAGAGCGATAAGGACGAGCAGCCACCTAGTAAAAAGAGGAAAAAGAAGAAGGAAGAATCTCCTGTATTGTATAATAACAAAGCAGAAGCCATTGCCGCTTTTAAGGGATTGCTTCTAGCCAAAGATATTTTGCCCACAATGAAGTGGAACGAGGTAGTGAAAATATGTTCCTCGGATCAGCGATGGGAGGCATGCTCTACCCTTGGGGAACGGAAACAAGCTCTGGCGGAATATCAGACAAAACGTGCGAATGAGTTGAGAGAGGAGAAGAGGCAAGAAAAGGTCAGAGCCAAGGATGCTTTCATGAAACTTTTGACGGATGTTTTGCCTACCGTTCGTGCGTTTGATGCATCCAATAATACGTCTTTTCACGAAATTCGTGACTATTTATCAAAAGATGATCGATTCCATGCAGTGGAAGAGGAAGACGATAGAGAAGAATTGTACCTTGATTTTGTGGAGGAGATTCGGAAACGAGATGAGCGACTAAAAAGGACGCGAAAGAGGGAAGCCAAGGATGCATTTTTAGCATTTTTAAAAGGAAAGGAAGAAAGTGGTACTCTGACATATACATCAACGTGGCAAACATTTGTGAGCTCACTTGATGACAATGAAACCATTGACTCCCGCTTTGTTGTATCTCCCCACATGTCCGATCAAGAAAGACAACTCTACTTTGCCGACCATGTGATAGAACTTCAGGTTGTGGAAGATGAAAAGAGACGACGCATCCGTGATGCTAGACGACGAGCAGAGAAAGCTCAAAGAGATGCATTTCGCGATACGTTGGCAACCTTGGCCAAGGAAGGAAGGATTCTTCCGACATCACGCTGGAGAAATATTGAAGATTTGCTGGCCTCCAAAGAGACTTTTAAAGCTGTAAGAGACCAAGGTAGAAATGAACCGCAACTAGTTTTCGATGATTACATCGATGAATGGGCAGATATTTATCAGGGAGATAAAGCTTTCTTGAGTGATTTGTTGAGCAAATCCAAAGATAATGCATTCAGAGCTGATTCCAAGTATGAGGATTTTACAAAAGCGCTTCTGGACGCAGCAGCACCTTCTCCTGATTCATACAGAGATGTTCGCCGAATCATCCAGGAAGAACTTCCAGTTTCTAGTGCGAAGCTTTTATTTGATGAAATCATCGCAGTGGAAAAAGCATCCAAAATTCGCAACAGGACGAGTGGGAGGCGTATCGCTGACGATTCTAGTGAAGATGAAGGCGAAATTGTTGAAGATGGCGAAGTGACGGATGATCCAGCAATCGCTGCGGCATCTAGTACTTGAATATAGGATTCAAGCTACAAATACACCATTATTTCAAGTGGAAGCCAATAAGGCATAAAGGTGAGCATGATAAACATTTTGTTCAATATAATGACGAATCGATGTACAGTACAACATGGGGATGGTTTAATTTGAAGTATTGTTGTCGATTTGTATTCCTAAGATGGTGTATCTGAGTGTGACTTCATCTTGACTCATACGGCAAATAAGAGAAATGCTAAAGTTTGAAACTACAAATATTATTGTGTTTTTGTTTGGTGTGTGATGTTATCATTCCGCTTGATTATGAACGTTGCACTTTTTGAAGTTGTTTGTGTAATTATTGTTGGACTCCTCCTGGCATGGCAACCGAAAGGCTACAGACTGTGTCACTGCTGGTAACTATGGTAGCGTCAACTGCCAACTTTTGTGCGTGCTGAATCGAACTGCTGTTGCATTTGGTTTGTGATTGAACTATTCATCAATTCTGAAGAAAGAGTAAAAGAAGCTTTTTATAAAAATTTCTTTAGTGTGTAGTGAGTGTGTTTTGGGGTAAAAATGTGTCATTAAAATCGGTTGAATGAAGAATGAACGGTTAATTTATAGTGATTAGTGATACGTGTAGAGCAGTAACATCTGGAATCTGGAGTGCACAGTGCCTACTACTCTACAGTAGAGAGCTACTAGTACTCTAAACTTCATTTTATACATTTACAGTTTGCTTTTCTGAAAAAGCATTGAAATTTTCTAGGAACTCAAACAGCAATCATTTTCATATTATGAGACCCAGTCAGAGATTATTACGCCCAGTTGTGACGCTGCTGTGTGACAGTCCGAGAGCATCTGTAAAAGCATCTGAAGTTCTGCAGCGCCTCTTCAACATGGAGCACATTGATATGAGCCGTCATAACAAGAGTAGTGATATAAATCGATTGGAACGAAACCCAATCGAAGATGACGTTCTCAACAAAGCCCTTTTGCCGTACTTTAGGCGTGGATTTCATTCTGTGGGTTGTTTGGACAAGGGAAGTGGAACGATTTTCCACCTTTTATCTCTAGCATGCGATACTAGAAACACCGAACATTCGATTTCAGAGGAGAAAGATAATGAACGGATGAATTATCTGTCACTGATGTCGATCACAGAGACTGGAATATCAGGGAAAGAAAATGTCATCGACGATTGCATTGCATCTATTCATGGCACCCGGGACATTATTGCTCGTCATATGGACAAAAGTATGTTGAATGCTCTTAAACTCCTGGCAATGCAGTTTCTCAATAAACCTATCACTCCACATCATATCACTTCACTCGACAATGGACTCCCTCTTTTCCTCTTCCCTGATGATGAAACCGTAAAGACAGATGCAAAAAGTGGCCAAGTTCAATCTAAACTTAAACTGAGGGAAATCGTTATACCATTTGATGATGAATCTACATATCCCAATGGTTTGACGCTGCTGCAAAGCTTATCCAATTCAGCTCTTCCAAGGCCTAAAACTGGTTTTTTTCAATGGACATCAACATCGCAACTCTCAACAAACGGTGGATTCATAATTCGTCCGCTACCGATCGCAAAGGTTGATTTGAATGTACCATCTCCATCCATAATATTTCAATGTGAGTCTTTGGATCAAGTTCAGTCTGAATTCTCAAGGCATGCCATTTTGAATAAAGTCGGGTTTAACTCTATGACATCTGGGCAACTGATGGTAAATCATCATAATCTGCAGGGTATCGATCTGAGGTACTGCCAATCCAAAGAATTGTCTAGTATTTTTCAGGAGGCACAGGAGTCGCTCATGGCAGGTTCCCTAGACGATCTTCAAAATGTCAATGTTATGGTCAAAGGAGGGAATCCACAAAGCGTTGGTGAAAAACCTGCTATTTCACCTACCAGAGTAGATTCCATGAATGGACTAGGAGATTGTTGGGTTGAATTTAGAGCTAATTTGAAACGCCCTATGGGCTATTTTGAGGGAAAGTCTAGGAGGAAGTCTGTCCAACGAACTGTCAAGGCTCCCGACCTTCCATATGAATGAGGAATTAAATGGCAGTCATAAAATGTAGGGCATATCAGTAGTTTTTTATCATCAAGTTGTGGAGAAACTCCTGATGGATTGAAGTGCTACATTTGCAAATGCATTAAATTCAATGCTTTGCCAACAAGTTCTTACTCATATCTCGAGTTTAATCGGATCATAACATTTCTCGGAGAGAAAACAATCGAATAGTGGGTGATTTGATTGACGTTGCTAGTCCACAAAAGATGATATCCAATTAAAACTGCCAAGTGTGAATTCCAATTCTTCTAATTATTTCTAAGTTATTGAGTGGATTTCTATTAAGGCTATCAAGGAGACTTCCCGCTAATAACACATGCTCTTTGTCCTACTGTAATGTAGCTGGTGATTTTGTTATACGAGAAGTTACTTCCTTTCATCAAGTCAAAATAAAAGCCATCCCCGTATCAAGAGTTCTTCAACAACATAAGCAATCAACAAATTCTGTATCGATGCATGCGAGTGGGTCCATGACAAAAATGATTTGACCTCGACCAATTTAGGTTCTATGACAAGGTACCATCATGTGAAGATCGAATAAAACTGCTTTAAGCAACGTAAGCAATCAATAAAGTCTGTGCCCATACATGCGAATCAGTATATGATCGTATCACTCTGAAATCATTGTTTCTATTGTCAATCGTATTTTGCAGTCTTCTCCTAAATCCAATTTGAGTTTCAAGACATTTCAGAATACCTTAGAGATCAAGTTGACCAAAGCTAGGAATGGGGATCAGCGCTTGGAAGAAATGATTGTTTCTTACGAAATAGTCCCTTGTGACTTTCTATGTTGAGAAAATGTGTAACCATTGGGAAACAAACTCTAATTGTAGGAGAGCCGTGTCTTGCAATCCCATATTGCAATATTCAAATAGCGGTGGTGTGGATTTGTTTTATGATACTGATGAGCTTGGTGCAACTATAGTTCTTACAAGCACAATGTTGTAGGATATCGATTAGAGAGTGTGACACTTCTACGAGGCATGGAAGAACAAGTTAGAGAGAGAGACTACCTAGAGTTTATAGATCGATCTCCATGCTCCGATATTAGTTTTGCCACATAGTTGCATTGTTCCATCGGCTCAAGTGTTAGTTGTTGATCTGGATAAATTCCATATGAAATCATGGAAAGGATTTTTCATCGAATGTCAGAGATTGGTTCACTCGGAATGACCAAGACGGCATGAGTGATATGAAAGATGATAATTGTGCTATGGAACCGGAGCATTTTCCTTTGACGTTAACAAAAGCTGGCACTAAGGACTGGCTACGAGCTAGAATCGATCAAGAAAGAACAAGTGAAATTTATGAATCAGTTATTGATGCTGTCACTTGCCCCTATGCGTTGGGTTGGAAAACAGTGGATTACAAAGGAAGTGCGTATTTTGGAATCTGAAACAAGTAAATCTCATTCTATTGCATTCTCAAATCAAAAGAGTTGTATCTCTCCTATCATACTGGGCAAATACACTAAACTCTGTAAGTTGCAAAAATGATGAGGACGAGGGTGAGATAATTCTTGATGAAGATAAGATTTGTGTGCAAACTTTGTCTAGCCCTTCTGGCAAAATTTCGATGAAATCTTTTTCATTTGTGTTTTGATCTACAGGAGTTAAAAGTCAAGATAGTCAATACAAAGGAAGAAAGTTTAGAAGCGCGTTTTTTCATGCCCACTGCATCATCAACCAACTTCGTAAATGGTTCATCCCTTATACATTTTCGAATGGGGCATAGATTATCTCGGAGGCAGTATCCAAGGATGCAACGTTTGGTTGGCCGCTCGTGCTTGCCTTTACCTCCACATCACTATGCACAACAAGGAGTCTATGCCATCCTCAAGAATGTTCATTTTTTAATAGTCTTCAGATTGATTCCTTTCCTGATATCACAACAAATCAATCGACCCATGATAATTTTGACACTATCATTGATAACCTTTTTCTGCCGAAGGAGAAATCATAACCGACACTGTTATTGATGCCAATTTTAGTACCCTTTATTTGCATGGTGATTAGATCACATGTGTTATGCCTCAAACCCGTAAAGAGGATTTGCTTGGTGAATCCATTTCGATGAAGGTTGTCGCAACAATGGCGCGATATTATGCTCCGACTGCTCATAATGGTCCAACGTACATAGACACGAATGTGTCTTGCATAAGCATCTTGCTTTAGTTCAAAATACGTTTCTGGGACAAATTTTCGGAAGTTCTAGCAGAACTAATTCAGAGAACTTAAGATACGCCTTGCCAAATACTGACGAGGGCGCCATTGTGAAACGGAGATCATATATGAAATTCGAATTCGATGCGTTGTAGCTTCATCTTTGTGGTGATAGCTCCAAAGATAATATCGTATCAGTTGCTGTAGTCAAGAAGAAAATTGAGATGATGCTAAAACCGGACACGGGCACAAATAAATTCGCAATCACTCGGTCGCCATTTGACAAAACATGTACAGCAATGTAATAAATGGACCGATGGTTTCAATGTTCGCAACATTTCCTATGTGAAGTCAAAGGGAAAAAATGATACAAGACTAAAAATATGTTCAGGATCCACTTGCGTTGTGTTCATTCCCGACGTTAACAACGCTATCAGTCTGCTAGGTTCTATATGAGAAGGTACTATCATGTGAAGATCCAATGAAACTGCATATTTTCTTATTGTTTACAAATGATAATTACTCGTCGCAGCATCTCGTTTGGTGTAGAGTTTTAAGGCCCCGATGAACGCATCGAACGCATGAAGTATCCTGCAACTACGGTAGCTAGTTCCGTCAATGCACGTTGTGGATAAAGGTTGCTAATCCATAGAAATCTAAAGGAACCATCTATTAAGAATAATGATGAGGTGCAAGACATAAGTGACTGGATTCCATCAGATGGTGCCAGACTATGTCTAAAGACTAAGAAAGAAAATACTTTAATCCACGAAGAAGCACTCCAGAAGGCTCTGAATATATTGGGAGATAAAATTACTAACTCTCATCTAATCTTATTGCATACTCTATCAGAATAGAGCGTACACTATGTATGAAGGATCTTAACAACGAAAATGTGGCCATCTTAACCATCCAAGCATGAGAAAGAGACCATTTTGCCAACACCAGTACCAGTTTCATATCCTTACTAACGTTGGTTGGTTGGTATTTGGTATGGCCAGGAAGTTTTCACGATAAGAAAGTTTCTTTCTATTTTCCACTGAATTTGAAAACCATTCTCTTATCTAGGAATCGAGTGCTCTCAAACAAGCTCTTAGCTATAGACAAACTACAAACTACGCGCCGATGCAGGCAAATGGTTGAGTCAACCGATGAAGAAGAACTTTGACTGAAGAGTAGCGATTCAATAGTTGGAACGTAAATAATATACCTGGAGGCACCAAATTAGACACTGCTTTGTAGCGAGAGAAACCATGCCATGACCTCATCCTACGCATTTCCACCCATAAATATTGTCTTGCACCAAGATAGACGTATGCACACACTTGACAAAGTTATCACTCTCACTGGCAGGTTCTATGATAATCCTCAAGTATCAGATGAAATTGCTATGCTAATTGTGTGCAAATGGTAATAACAGTTCACAGAATTTGACATTAATCACGAGTAATGCCCCTGAATGAATGCAGAAGGATAAATGTTGTGCAGATTTGTCGACATTCCTTCAAAGTCCTTACACAGGTACTGGCAAGTTAGGGATCCATTGGAAAGCAGTCAAAAGCCACAGAATGCATTGGAAAACACACTGCTGATTCGTCTCTGGTCTAAAACCCAACCACTGCTCTAGACTAGTGCACATTTATCAGGGATATTTATTGTAGCTACCTTTGCGCATGAGGATTTTGCCAACGTCAGTTTCAGTTTCTTGTCACTGCCAATTCCTACAGTACACATGATGAAGAAAGCATGATGAAGAAAGCAAACTCTAGAGGACCTTTCTAGAATCACGACGAGGTTGAGGAGAAAGAAATAGTTCATTGCGACCATGAAGTGCGCAGCAAAATGGCACGGAATATTGAAGACCAAGGCATACTGTAGAAAAATACAAGTATAAGGGTTCCTTCTGCCAGTCAAATAATGGTGATTTTAGAAATCTCGATTAGAACAATTTAAACAAAATTTTGTGCTTGTGCATTAATTCCTTGAATACAGTATATGAAACGACCCACGGATACTCATTCATTCATTCATTCTATGTATTCATTTTATATACTCATTCACTCTTGTTTATAAACATATTTTCAAACCATTACTCGGCCTTGCCTCCCTTGGAATCCATGGGCATGCAAGTACGATCATCAACAATTACCAAACAACGCTTTGCTGCCACAATCTCTGACGAAACAACACTTTCCGAATTGCCCACACCACAAACGACATAATCCACACCCAACTTCTCCATAAACGCCAAAGAAATCTTCACTGGAGCATTCACAACGACAGAATCCACACTCTCACAAGCACTTGCATTTGCAATCATATCCTTATCGTTCTTGCCAATTCCAACAATCAGCTTGCTTCCCAAGCCCTTGGCCTGCTTCCAAAATTTAAGCGTTTCATGGTTCAATGTTTCACAAGTACCATCCACGTAAATCACACGCTTTTTCACTTTGCGCCTTACGGATTCGTAGGCAAGAGGTACCGCGGCAGACAAGAGTAAGAGTCCCAAGTACCGAAGGGGTACTAATACATAAAATGCCGTTCCAAACATTTCAAAAGTCTGCTTGGCCTTGCCAATATGATCCGCCTGTATGTATATAAGTGCAGTTTGCCCAGAATCCAGTGTTATTGACACAAAACATACAATCAGAAACACGTACGCACAGACACACACCAATACAAACACACTTCAACACACACATGACATACCTTGACAGCACTGGTGCTAAAGTCAAGTCCCTTGACTCCAGGCGCTGCAACTCCATTCGACGTAAAATAAGCCTTGAACCGAATGCATCCACTCACAATCTCTGTCAAAATCAAACACCACAAGGCAACATATTGCGCAATCCTCATATATTCCGATTCTGGAACACAAGACAACAAGGAAATCCAACAAGGAATCAAAAAGACCTTATCACAGACGGCATCTATGAAACCTCCATATGTCTGACTGCGCTGTGACAAAATCCAAGACTCTTTCACATTGATTGGTTTCTCCTCATTGTCGTCCTTCTTATCATCATCAATGTCCTTTCCCACCGAGTCGATCCATGATTGATCCAACCAATAACGTGCCACGACTCCATCCAAAAAATCTCCAAAGTCTACACCGAGGATGATCAAGGATGGTAGCAACGTATGGCCATGGACCATGAGCATGATACATGGTATTACCATCAAGGTCCGGCTGTAAGTGATAAAGTTCGCAGTAAACCATTTGGGAATGCTGCTGGAGTTCTCGTCTAGGAGACTTCGAAGAGTATCATTAAGAGCTTTGTAAAACTTTTCATGAAGGACAAGGAATGGTTTGATGACGTTGGCGAGATAAAGTTCCACGAGTGAGTTTGTGAGACTAAAGATGGCATCGACCAGGCTTGCTTCGGATGTCATTTTGTTGCAGAGGAGTTAAATGAGTATGAGTGGCTGAGTGGGTCGTTTGGATGGACGATGGGAGGAAGGAAGAAAAAGAGGAAAGTTGGTATATGTTTTGGTGTGGTAGGTCGAGAGGGTTTTAGTAGCTTTTACCTCATTAATTATACTCGTGTATTTTTTGTGAGTGTATGGTATTTTTTTTTTGAGAGAGAGTTTGTTCTTTTTTTTGTGCTTCGATAGAGCTCATGTAAATACGTCAGAAAGACCATCTCCCCACCTGAAAGAGATAAGTACCATGCTTCTATGCCTCACATGAGTCCATCGATGTACCGGTACGTACAATACTCTTTCTATAACTGTACATACAGTACAACAGTAGTTGGACATCTTTTCAGGCACAGTGCACAATACAAAGCCGGTAAAAACATAACCCATCAACCGATCATAAGATTATTCAATCGAATGAGTCTTTCAACCGAAAATAGCCATGCAAAATCTTCCATTCCTCTCATTGCAGGCCTTCTAGGTGGGGCAGCATCCACATTTCTATTGTATCCACTGGATCTCGTGAAAGTAAGACTTCAAGTCAATGAACATTCCACCAATCACATCATCAGCAGCAGCAGCAGCAGCAGTACTACCAACAGTAGTAGTACTACGTGGATCCCAAGGAGACAAAAACGTACCATGATGGGTACGTTACGACACGTTGTCAAATACGAAGGAGTCGCGGGGATGTATCAGGGACTAACTCCGGCCCTCGTGGGATCCGCTGCAAGCTGGGGAGGTTATTTCTTCTTTTACGAAGGGATCAAACAAAGATTGATGCAACGAAGACGTATCTTGAACGATCTGGCACCGGATACATCCGTCCAATTGGATCCCATGGAAAATTTTGTAGCGGCTTGTGTGAGTGGAGCGATCATGGTGGGATGTACCAATCCTTTGTGGTTGATAAAAACGAGGATGCAATTGCAATTGAGGAAATCTCAAGAGAAACAAGTGGAAATGTTAGGGGAGGAACGAGTGAAACGTCCGTATAAAAATATATTGGATGCTGCGAGGACGATTGTAAGAGAAGAGGGTGTGGGAGCACTTTATAAGGGAGCTGTTCCTGCCTTGATGCTTGTGTCGAATGGGGGTGTCCAATTTGTCACCTATGAGTATCTCAAGAGTCATTTTGGAGCATACACCAAGGCTTCTAGAGCTGCAAGAAAAAGTATAAATGGTGATACAAGTAGTGAGAAGAAAGGAATATTGGAGCGTTTGGAAGATTCTTTGGGGTATTTGACCATGGGAGCCGTATCGAAAATTATATCCAGTACCATTACGTATCCTATACAAGTCATCAAATCGAGGCTACAACAGCGGAATGAAACAGCTGAAATTATGGCAAGTGGAGAAGTTGAGATTGTCAAGCGTAATTATCGTGGAGTTTTGGCTTCTACCGTCAAAATATGGAGGAATGAAGGAATCTTGGGTTTCTTCAAGGGAAGTATTCCCAATGCTTTGCGTGTTGCTCCCAGTGCTGCCATTACATTTGTAGTGTATGAAGCAGTGACTGACATGTTGACAACAACGACAGAGTGAACAAACGAAAGACAAAAAACATGTCATGACAAACTTTGTAATTGTATTAATAGTATTCTTTTAAAAGTTTTGTAAAAATTCTACTGTATTTGTAAGTATGTTCAAAATTGAAATCGTCATCTTGCATGACACAGAGGATACTACCACGTACTGTACTGTACATACATGGCTCAATCAAGCAGATTGAATGGTACCAACAATGGCCATGAAAGTTCCAGCCACAATAAAGATCCAATCAAGAATCTGCTCCCACAGTGACAATTGCGAACCAAACATTTTCAAATGCGCCGCAGCTGGGAAAATAACACTCACTAACATGGTACAAATGAGACCAACGAGGGAACACAAAACGCTGAAGGATGGGACAAAAATCGCAACGGCCAACGAGAGGGATATCAAAACTAACTTGATGAGAGATGATGCAAATTCCATCACATGGTCATTTGGAATGATGGGAGCGACAATCTCTTCAAAACCAAGTGCAAGGGGGAAGGCTGTCAAGGTGAACTTGGAAAATGCAGTGAGAATCATGAGCCATGTCAAGATCTTCATGAGAATGTTATCATCTCCACTATTTCTTTCCAAGGACAGGGTGATCTGATCATCTACCATGGATCCAAACATCCAGTACCCACTGACAGCTACAATGAGACAGCACAGGGTTACAATCAAAAAGGTGAATCCAATCATTTTTTCATAATCTTGAGGCCGTTTCATGCTGCTGTAGATACTTGGAATGATGGCATGACCGGAGAACGTGTAGGCAATCAAACCAAATGCAATGGAAAGTCCACTGGTATTCCATGCTTCATGCGTTGGACTTGTCCCCACATCAATGCCTTTTTTCTGCGCAACCATCTCGGATATATCACCACTGTACAAAGCGCTACCCGCCACAACTGACACCACACAGGCTGTGGCAACTGTGCCAACAGCTGACAGATAAGACAACAATTTTGGCGTTCTCAATAGAGCGGTCGGCACCGCAAGGCAAAATGACACATAAATCATGTGTCTCGTGACGGATATCCATGGAAACAAAGTGTGCAAATGATCTCCCAATGTTACAAAGAAAATACACAAACAGGAGAATAACTCAAAGTACAGCACGAAGGATAACAATACAGTACCACCCTGTCCAAATGCACTACGGGCAATATCGGGGAAGGAAGACAAGGGTTTCCTCATTCTGACCAAGGGGCTTTTGGGATTGTCTACAAAGATGCCAGTAGGTCTTGGATCACCATTCAACTCACGACCCAACAGAATCGACGTTCGATAGGCGACGGAGGAAAATGACACTGTGACAAAAAATCCTCCAATCCAACCCGCACGCTTAAAAATGTACGGCAGACCCAACATTCCTACACCCTTGAATTAGAAAAGAAAAAAAGAACGAAATCAACCATGAATAAGACTCATCATACACCATGCCACACATCAAGATTTCACATCACATCACCACTGTCTTTTGGTATCATACACCACTGCAAAACATCACGATACTCAAGCTTCATACTGTACATTCTGACTGACCGACCGACCGACCGACGGTCTGACTCACCATGAGAATATTCGCCATGTTAAAGGTACATTGCCCAAAAGATGCCTTTTCTCCTCCATAATCCAGCGCACCATGACCCACAACCTCTCCTCCCTCTACCGCCAAAGCTTGCTTCTCCTTTTTCTTTCTCAAATCTTCACCAATTTTTGACACTGGTTGTTGCTCCTTTTTCTGTTGTTGCTGCTTTTGTTTTTGTGCTTCCAGCAGTCTCACCCTGTACAAATGTGCCTCTCGTTCTCGATCGTCAATGGACGTGCCAAAGTCCAAACTCTGAATTTTGACAATTCCCTGACGAAAATCACTGTCTTTTTGTCGCAGCGACCCCGGAGGTATTTCGGGTGTCGCTAGTAATTCATTATACTATGAATCATTCAAATTCAGTTTGATGATATTTCATGTGAAGAATGTACATGACGTACGTGGAGAAATGTGAAAACGGGGAACAATGTTGTAAGGTATGACCAAGAACAACATAGAAATCTATGTGTAAATACTAAATACATACATACATACATGCATCTAATGCAATGAACATAAATACATAACATAGCCATCAACAATCTTACCCTTCTTCGATCACGAATATTCGGAGTAATCTTTGGAGATTTGGTTATTTCTTCAATAAAATGTGCATCTCGAATAGGACCCGCAAGAAGAGATATGGATCGCTCAAATGTCGCAGGCCAAGGCTTGTCCAGTTCATCCTCAGCCATTGTATCCACAAAATGATCAAAATCATTTTCAAAAGGGCGGCTTTCCGTTCTAGTACTTGCTTCTCTTCCTGTCTCTGCATCCTCGGGATCTAGTCTTGTCGTGGAAGATTCTGTTACCCCAGTAGTAACGATGAGAGGGGTCACTTCGCTTGGCGGATCTTCTTCCTTGGAAGATGGTTGACTCATTATGATTGAAAAACTAATGAAACGCTTCTTCCTTTAGTCCCTCTATGAATGATTACCAATAAAGATGCAAGTTTGTTTGGATCAATCAATTACTACATGTACAAGTGCTGTATCTTGCTGTAGTGCCAATAAACGCAAAAGAAAGAAAGAAAGAAAACGCATGGATGGGGCGGATTTTCATTTCATGCGTTTTGGAGGTGGATGCAGGAAGGAAGCACCGATTATCCCCGAAGGGGATACGATAGTAGGGTTGTACTGTACTAATGTGCCGTACCGTA
>JAAMXU010000995.1:0-22141 GCA_019693545.1 Chaetoceros muelleri | reverse complement strand
CCTCTCTTCTACTCACTTGTTCATCGATAGAACCATCTAATTAAGCTCGAAAAATTTCGCTCCCACCCGCCACACCCTAGTTTCTTGCCATCCTCCCCCCCCACACGGGGGGAGGAGAACTGGCTGGTAATACTCATCATAACATTAGTAAGTCTGACTTTTACCAAAAATCTACTAGTAAGTGTATTAGCTTATAGATGGTTCGGGCGCGACACATCGTGAACCGTGAGAGTTGATGATACTTCACTCCCAACCCTTTGTGAGTGATTGTACGGACGCTACTACGAACTTTTTCAGAACAGAAGTACTACTGTCGCCTGTCGTACTGGTGGGTACCCGTACCAGTTACCAGTACCTCTAACGTAACCTCTACCCCCGGTGGACCGACGAGGATGATGCCTGGATGGCCACCAACCACCACTTCCTATCTCTAGAGAGAGTTTCTCACATCCTCAGCAGCTGCTCTATATGTTCAAAAAAAAAATACTACTTCAGTACATTTCAGTCAGTCGATCAATACGCACTCACAACTCTAGAGAGTTAGACTAGTGAAATCATAAATCATACAGTACAGCACAAATACAACAAGAAAAAAGAGAGATAATAGGAAATACCAACCAAGTCAGTCAGGCTCCACTCATGACCAGCAGCAAGAAGAAATCAGCGGCACAGATACGTCGTATGGAAAAACGGGCACAACAAAGAGGGCAAACATACGAATACATAAATCCTTCGAACCCCCCTTCTGGTGACGATAAATCCGACTCTGGACCCATTGACAATGACAATGACCTCCTAGAAGTAGCAGCAGCAGCAGCAGCAGAGGATAAAAAGAAATATGAAGCCGCACTTGAGCTCATGTCCTCCCTTGATGAATTGGAGAAAAATCCACTCGAGTTGAACTCAAAGGACAAAAGATCTGCAAGGAGAAAAGCTGAGGCAATTGCAATTCAGAAAGTCAAGGAAGCTACCTCAAGCCAAGACATTCCTACTGTGGAGCAATTAATGGAATGGTTTCATAAGAATCGGGGAAAGTTGGAGAGTAAAGAGAAAGAAAAATTGCTGCATCAAGAAGAACAGGCTGAAACAACACTCGACCGCGCCAAATTTTTGGCAGTCCAAAAGTATTATGCGAACATGTCCAATATCGAGCAAGACCAGAGTCTCAATGCAAAAGATCGCAGATCTGCAAAGAGAAAAGCAGAGGCAATTGTACTCCAAGAGACAAACATGGACAATTTGGAAGACTTGATTTGTTGGTTTCAAGACAATCGGCAACGATTGGAACGACAACAGCAGCAGCAGCAACAGCAGCAAACAAGGAGAAAGAAACGAAAATTGGACGCGGACACCAATACGGTGGAAGTCACAAAGAAAAATCCCTACATTTTGTTTGTGGGACAGATACCGTTTATGACGTCATCTGAGGACATTTTTCAACACTTTCAAAGACACATGGGGAAAGAGGTCATTACTCGCGATTGCATGCAAATACGTATCCCCAAGGATGAAAAAGTGAAAGTAAAAAAGGATAAGGACAATTCTGATAGAAGCAAAGGCTTTGCATTTGTTGAATTTCAAGATCCTAAAATTATGCATGAATGTCTCAAGATGCATCACACGTCTTTGGATGGAAGGCGAATCAATGTCATTAGAGCGACTGGAGGAGGAAAAGCTTCCAGGGTAGAAAAGCAGAAGCAGCGTAAACTGGAACAGGATGAATATATATCGTCTACAGTGGACAAAATAATCAATGAATATATTGACAGTGGGAAGTTGAAAGAGGGTGAATTGGACAAGGGATCCATTTCGTTGTGTAAAAGGCGCAATGCAGCCATTGTGGAAGCAGCACTTGTGAAATACATTGAGAAACGTGGTGATAAGCAATTGGAAAACCCTTCTGCTTTCTTCACTAAAGTGATGTGTAAAATAACGGATGATGATCCTGATGAGGTAAAATGGAATGATGAAAAGCAAAAGACTACTACCAAAGGTTCTATCTCTCGTCAGGGGACAAGACATGCCACGAATTGCTAGCATATAAGATCGTTTTCTGTTGTTGCAAGAAGGGTCTGACATTAGACATTATTGCATCGAGAATTGAGAATAGACTAGAATAATTTGTAGACGACGAAGGAACAAGAGCAAAATGTATCCACTGCACAACTCATATCTTAATTGATACGGTGCCTTTATTCTTTTGATTAAAAATTGTTAATCTTTGTCGTATTTGTATCAATAAGATCGTCATCATTCCCGTCTTGTTTGCTAGAAGTAAAGCCGTCACAAAGAACTACAAGAATGTATTTCCCTTCCTTTGCAGCAATCAGTTCATGACCATTCGTTCGTAACCGAATACTTTCGACCTCGTTATCTTCTGGCTGTAGTTAAGTCATAGTTGGTAGTGATATCCACAAGATGAGATCAGAGCAGAACATAATTTGATGTTTTACCTCCCCAAGTTTTCCCCTCCCTTCGTTCTTCTATCGAGTGACTTACATTGAACAAATCCTTGATTTGACAAATAATCATTTCATACAGCTCCAAGACGTGATGGGAATAATGTACAGCTGTATCATAATGCAACTTTCCCCTATTGTTATCCCACCTCAAAACAACCCCGTCGTGATTCAGAACAATATATGCTTTGAATCCTGGTTTTTGCTTCAGTCCTTTGAATATTTCATCAATTTCGTTTGCTTGCTGAGACTTCAAGTTTGTTTTTGACAAACATAAAAACATGAGGAGCGATTGAAAATCATCATTTTTTAGGAACAGATTCATACAGAGGACACAAACACATATCAGGTGAATGCAATAAGAGATAGAACTTAGTCATGGAACGTAACAACAGATTTATTAAAATGAATCTTTCTACCATCGAAATCTTACCACCATAATCACGCTTCTTCTTCGTATAAAAACAAAATAATGTTATTATATTTAAAAAATATTCAGAGCTTGGTAATTTTCAAATATATAAAAACTGCATTTTTCAAAAACACATTTCATTTTAAGAAAATAAACTTGTATAGATTAGAAACCTCTTGATAGATGGACTGAGGATTTCGACCACAATTCTTTACCGTTTTACGAACAATGTTATGAATCTAACCAACAAACACAATCCTTTGTATCATCTCGCCATCGAGCTACATCTTTTGCAAATGTTTGACTGACAATTAAAGGAAAGACAATCGATGCGTCAGCTGTCACTTTTACAGGCTTGGCGTCAATACGGATTTTTCCCCAGCTTATTGCTTCATCTGGACTAGCTCCAGAATCACTACCATCAAAATCTTGACCGGTATTGATATATACTGAAAAGTTTGCTCCATTCCTCATCAAATTAGCATTGCATGTATGATGCTTCACGATTCCACCTCCAATGATAATTTGGCCTGAAGCGTGACATCGTACAGCCAAATCATTAATTCGGCGTATATCTTCGCCAATATCCAAGATGAAACCACTCCGTTTGTAAGAATGGAAGTAGAGCATATCACCTATGCTCCCATCCGTCAAAGCAGGGCAAAACACTGGAATTTTGTTTTTCGCTGCCCAGTACAGAACGCTAGACTCATCTTGAATCTCTGCACCGAGTCTCTCGATGAATTTGGAAGGCGTCCAAACGAATTTCTCTGGGATACCATCTTCTCCTTTTAGATTGTTCAGTTTCTCGGCCCACTTCCTGTCTTCAATGTCTTGCTCATCGTGCATTTTTCCAATCAAGGGTCCTATCCAGTCTTCAAATTTACAATAGTTTCTGTTTGGAACTAACAAGTTTCCGATTCGATTAATGCCTCTTTTTCGAAGTTCTCTACCATTCAACTTGAAGTCTCCAATAAATGTATGTTCAAAGCACTTGATCAAATCTTCTTCAATGCCACCAGCAGTGGTAACAATGACGTCTACCATTTTGTTCTGCACAAGGTAACGAATAATCTCTCGCTGCCCACAGGAAATCTGGTTGGAGGTATAACTAAAGAAAATGCGTGCTCTAATCTTTTTTCTAATGTCCATATCTTTCAAAGATGGATCTTCCGAATCCTGAAATGGAACATCTGATAATCTCCATTTCCTCATCGCCTTGATCTCATCAATGGCCAGTGATAGATTTGTAGCTTGAAAACCCATGGTCGAATACGATTTAAGAAGATTATCGATTAAGCTAGGAGATTCATTTTTCTCGTTTTTTGAAGATTGAAAGTCATAACCTTTTACTATCGGAGTCCCCATGGGCATGGTTTCTGATTCGCCTAATACTGCAGACGCGGTAACGCTGGGGATATGGGGTTTTGCGCTCACTCCATTAGAGGCTAAAGGCGCCTTCTTGAGAATGTCGACTTTTTCATTTTCAGGTGAAATGACTTGGCTCAGTGTAGGTGGTGTTTCTGAAGAACTCATGTTGCAAACAAAGAAAGAGTTACTGATTGAAGGCAGTCAGTCTATCAATCAATGAATCAACATATAAGGAAGTACTTTTACAACAATATTATGAGATAATATTATGAAGTTGCAGTAGGTCACTGGTGTGTTTCATGATATATATATATTATGTTGTTGTGATGATTGATGATGTACTGAACCAGTGTGGCATAATGGTATTGGATGAGTGGTTCCGGTGGTTTTTGCGATTATTGCAGTAACCCTTTATCCCTGACAGCTAGGGTACTATACTCTAGGGTACTAACTTGTAGGGTTGCAAGTTGCAATTACAGTGTACAACCCAAGAAGGGGTAGACAAAGATTTACTCTAGAGAGTAGGATTTCCTACTGTACTGTACCTATGTACAAAATATCGCACAATTTTTGAACTGCGGGGGGATGGGGGGGGGGTAAGATGATACCAAAAATAAAAATTAGAAACATTGTGTGAAAGAAAAAGAGAAACAAACAAACAAACAAACAATCAATCAAACCAGGTTGGTTTTATTTCACACTCAATGAATGACTTACACACATTCACCAGAGTTTCGATTTTCCTACCTTATTAATCTTTTGAAATGTTGGTAAAAGATGGACCAAACCACGAAGAGCAGAAGCAACAACAAAAACAGTTCAACCACTACGGGATGTCCGGGACACCACCGTCAGTCGTATTCAACACGACTTCCTCCTCATCACAACCATTTCAACATCAATCTCAGCACATTGCAAGCGAGTCAACGTTTGGATCCTCTTTTCTCTCCCCCTTTTATCAGGGGAACGCACATGCCACGGATTCTGCTGCCTTGAACAACGGAGATGGTAATCCTTCTGTCCTGCCCCCTCAGCAACAGGCCATTTCAGGCCAATCCCCGACGTTTGGTGCTTCACCATTCCTACAAGGGCAAGATCCGCAGCAGTTACAAGTACCTTCACAGCACCAAAAATATCATTCTTCCAACAACGAGGGATACAATTTCAGGGATTCCGGCCAAAGTGACCAAGGGAATAATAATTTCACTATCATGAATGAGTCCCAAAACATAGCAACGTCCTTTGGGACTTCGGCGAATCTTGTTGCTCCTAGTAGTAGTGTTGGTAGTAGTAGCAGAGAATATCCTAAGAAAACTGGATTTGGATTTGGATCTGGATCTGGATCCAATAATTTCGGAAAGGCTTATGTATCACCCAATCTGTTTTCTTCAGAATCTCGTACTACTGCTCCGAGCACATTGCATCCTGGAAGTGAAAACACTTCAAAACTGGTATTCAGTCAAGGGTCAAATGTACAAAGGTTTGATGAGATGGGGAGAGGAGGTTGGAGTTCCCGTAATGATAACTCCATATCTTTGAATATGGGTGGTACGAGTGCTGAAGCTCCCAATCCTACCAGAAGTCTTGGCACTGTTTCTAGTGAAGTTGCCCAGCATTCAGTCGTCGGTGCTATGGCACCACGAAATATCGAAATGGACAATGAGGAAGAAGACATTCGCCATGGCAGTGAAGATAATCATCAGTACGGTGCAGAGGAATCTGTCTCTATAAATGGCCAACAACCACTTTATAGGAATAAAGAATGGGTTAATCCTAACTCGTGGAAGAAGACTAATCCTCTGTCAAGTACATGTACTGCTTTGGAAGCCCATGAAAAGAAGGCAAAAGAATTAGCAGTACTGAGAGCCAAATTGGAAGAAAAGAAGAAAAAAATGATGGAGATCAAGTTAAAATCTCAAACTATGAATATAGCGGGTGGTAGCGTTTCTTTTGCGAATAATGATGAAACGATAAAGAATACAGCATTGCACAATCGCAATAGTATAATGACCAAATACAAGGCTCAGACTAGGAGTGATGAAAATGAAATTGCATCGTCATTCCATCATGATGACGAAAATCTTCCACCGCGAACTAAAGGAGATCAATCCACCCATAAATTGCTGACTCCGAAAAGTAAAAGGATTATTTCTCCAAATGCATCTAAAAGACCACATACGAAAACAATGTCTGACTCTGAGGTAAAGAGTGGAACTGGAAATATTGAAATTTATACTACAAGCCCTTCTCCTCAGAAATCATCGGATATCGAAACAGTTACTAGGAGTAACAAACAAAATGCAACAAGATTGATAACTACACCAGTCCCATATGACGATTCCGTAGCACTTGTTCTCGACAACGATCGGAATGCAGAGCTTATGACTAAAAATCTTCAGCGGTTTTCTCAGACTCAGAATCGAGCCACTATATCCATGCTTCCAAAGGAATTGCAGGATCGTGTCAAATCTGATGTAGGGCATTCGTGCGTTAAAATGGAAGAAGGAAAACAACACGCATCAGAATTAACTAGCAATGCCGATCTTGTAGGGACGTGTGTATATATGTGTCCGGATGAGGAATTGCTGAGAAGAGAAAGTGAAAACGACATTCAATTGTTAGAACTACCTCACAGTGCCATCCACCCAAAGGAATGGACGCTGCGCGAAACGGCGATTAAACGCTTTAGGCGGTCTGCTGCTGATTTCAAATTGGATATCCCTGGCTTAGTTCGACCACCCCATATATTGGAGAGGGTTTGCGGATATCTCGAAGAGTGGGTAATGGAACGCGACCGTCAGGGGGGTGATCCTAGGTTTGGAGGTCAAGTACCACCTCCTCTAGAAGTCTATCAATTTATTTGGGATCGGACTAGGATGGTGAGAAAAGATTTTATTTTACAAAATTATGTAGGGACAGGGGGGAGATGCAACGCTATTGCCGTGAGGTGCCATGAAAGGATAGCACGATGGCACGCTATGTGCGAACACCAGCTGAGTCATTTGCCTGACTTCATATCTATGCAAAGTCAACAAAATATTCAAGAACTTGGAGCAACGATGAAGTCACTGAACATGTATTACGACGATGCAGCTGGAAGATCTACTAAGGATGCACCGTCTTTGTCGCGAAGCTTCGTACACGGTTGCGAATCGTCTACCGTCATGGGCAACAATCCTGTTGACTACGATGGCCAAACTTTGAAAAATAGATGTGAAGCTGTTGAACAGTCAAGTAGAATCATTGGCATAGTGGGCTGTTCAGGAACTGCAGAACCAGAAATGAGAGGCTTGTACATCCTCCTTACCATGAACAATGATGGAGGTATGGAGGTTTTGAAGTATGCAGCTCGCCTTCTGCGTGATCGACCTGAGATTTTTCAGTCCTCTCATGTACAATTAGCATTGCAAGTATACAAGGTAAGTATCACATTCATCTGTTTCATTGTTTGCAATCTGGCCGGTCACTTTAAGTATGTTCTTTCTTGTATCTCCTCTTTCAGGCTAAGCGAGAAAATAACTACGCTAATTTTTTCTCCCTTCTTAGGTCTAAGTCCACACCCTATCTATACGCGTGTATAATGTTCAAGTATGTCGAGTCTATGCGAAAAGCAGCTTTCCGCATTATGTCAAAAACCTATGGTGCTAAGAAAAAAGACAGTGGTGAAGGGATTTATGATGAGTATCCATTGAAAGACCTTGTGCACCTTCTATGTTTTGAAGATGAAGAAGAAGCAAGAAATGCCTGTAAGCACTATAACATCACTGTCAAAAAATTGCCTTTAAAGAAAAGTTCTCATGGGCATGTTGAGATTATTTTTTGGCGAAAGTCATATTTCCTAGAACCACGTGATCCTGCAAAAGGTGTTTTGATTCATTTGAAACCTAAAAAGATGAATCGTGTCATTGAGAAAAAACTTTCTGGAGCCACCAGACTTGCCATCTGCCGCGGAGAAGTAAGCGGCATTGGCGCAACAGTGGAGAAACCACGTGCCTCCAAAACTAGTCAGCTTTCTGAAACAGTTAAAACAGAGAAGGAGTGCTTAGAAGTCATTTCGAACGCAGTTGAAATCGTTGCAGTGAAGAAAAAAATCGAGGAGCGACAGGTTCTACCTCCAATCGTATCCTTGGTATCTCCTCAAAGCAAGGTACAATATGACACACATAGAAAAGGTAAATCTGAATTCCAACTTTCGTATTCGAAACAAATAGAAAATAATTTTGTTAAACACTGGGATGCCAAAGATATCAAATTGAGACGAAAAGAGGAAGCTATAGTTCCTCAAACTGACGAGGAACATAAGTTAAAAACAGTGCAAAGCAAGAAACAGCTGAAACTAGATCGTCGTCGAAAAGAAGAGGCGCAGCAGCAGGAAAAAGTTAGGGAGGAAGCGGAGGAAAAAAAACATCGTATTCAAGAGATACATCGTCAAGAACTCATCGCGATACAAAAGCAGCAAGAAGAAGTTGAGCGGCAGAAAAGGGCCAGACAGGCAGAACAGAGACGTATCGAATTAGAATGGCAGACAAAAATTGCATATGCAAAGAAACTTCTAGCTTGGAACAAACTGATTACTAGATTCCGTGTGAAACACTTAGTCAGAATGGAAACTCATTCGCAAATAGAGTCATTCAACCCTCTGCATCGAATAGATTCAGATTTATTCTTTGTAGAGCAATATCTCACGGGCTCTCAGGTGAAAGAGTCAACCCAAATAAAAGAGCTAAAGCCACAGGGGTATTCGATTGAGACTATTTTTTATAGACTTGCAACTGATAATACTTCTCCGCTGGCGTTGCATGATCTATTGTTCAATGAACTTTTATCAAATGGATGCTTTCTCGAGATGAACAGAGTAAAATTTGGGAATGGCGCTTCTAAGAACTGCGTTATGTTCAAACTAGGTATCTCACTGGTCGGAAAATATCTCGACAACGATTTGATGAATATGGTGAAAATGTGGATAGACCAACGTCTTAAACTAGGACGGGTTTATTCTAAATGTGAGGGAATGAACGAAGTTAGGACATGTGCACAGATTTATGATAAAACAGAAGTTACATCAAATGAATTCAATGCGATTCTAGAAATTAATCTCTTCGAAAATGGCGCTAATGAGAAAAATCAAAAGTCCTGCCGAGAAGACACACTCTATCACGTAATGACGATTAGTGGCTTTAAAAGACCGATGGACCTGGATAATATGTTGCTTGAGGGATGCAAAAGGCTCCTCACTGAATTTACAATGAGCTGGCATCTTCGTGAGAAGGACCAACAACCGAAAACGATCGAGAAGATATCAATACGTCAGTTGTATTATCTTTTAGTCCGCCAAGGTCTTGGTTGCGTCAACTTCGATAGGAATGGCAACTCTGAGGTCCTCTCACATGATCTTCAATACGACATAAAGGGCGACATTGCTGAAAAGGTTGTAAATCATTTTCTTGATGTAGCAAGATACGTTGTTGAAATGGTTTCGATCACACAAGGCCTTGGCTCTTCTTGGCCTTTTAATGACTTCTTAATCGATGGTGTTGTCCCAAGATATTTCAACGGAGAAGAAGGGTTACCAAAAGGGTGGAACAAAAGTACAGACAAGTCGCGCCTGCAAGACCTCGTTCGGATTATTCTTCCTTCTTTGAAACATGAGAAACCAATTCTTATTGATATTCTTCATGATCTTATTGATGATGCTCCTGTGGATATTAAGCAATATTGCAGCTATTTGTTCAACAAATATGAGTATATTGAGTGCCTAGAGACCGGATTGAAGTGGCGCGAATCTGTAGACCAATACAGTCTTTGCGACGTTTATTTACCTCTCGGAAGGGCTGCGTTCATAGTGAAATCATACTTTGAAGAAACTAAAATTCCAAAACCGACTGTTTTGCAGAGAAGAGACATTTTTTTGAACTATGATGTGGCGAACAATTCTGAAATTCATCTGAGTGGGCATGAAGATAATGATAATTCTGATGAAAATACGACGCCAAAAAATAATATCATCACCATGCAACCAAAAAGTAGACATAAAAGACCATGGAGTACCGATTCTATCGATGACAAGGATCAGAAGAAGAGCAAGGTTGAATCCAAGGAGCTTCTAAAATCCAAAACCTTTACGGAGAATCTTAAAGCCATGTGTACCGACCATGAAGGACTGGCAAACATCGTTAATGATCCCTTATTTTCCAAACTGATCGCATCCAATGATTTTTTACGAGAATTCGTTGGACAGAATAGTAAGGTTTTAAGACCTTGAGAAAATAGGATTGAAAGGAAGAATATCTTTTGCGCAGAGATGGGCAATATCTTGCTTCCAGTACCCGGTACCGCACTACACACCATGTACTCTCTCTGTAAAAAAATATAAGTCATTTATTCTTTACTGCATGATAGTTTTACAGTAATTAAGGCCGTTTCAATATAATGCCCTCTAGAATTCGTCATGGAAATCAGCATCATCATCATCCTGACCGTAATAATCATCATCGTCATCCTCCGGACCTCCGCGTTGTAGGTTTTCAAATTGTTCTGCCATCCAGTCCTCGCAAATGTCAGACTCGCAACAAGCCAAATGTTCCAAGTCAAATACGTGAAATCCGACATATTTAATGCAACCTTCCAGCGCATTCTTACCCTCCTCTGGAGAAACGTTCTCAAATTTTTTGACATTTTCTGGCCCTCCAAGAATACTGATGCAGTGATCTTTAATGTGTTCAACTGGACCACAGGGAATCTTTTCATCGCTGGGACAAAGATGAGCGTCCATGCTTTCGGATTGGCAATCGGGAGCGTCTTCTTCGGGAACATCGTACTGGTAGAAAATATCCTCTAATTGAGAAGTGGTCAGGGACGATGCTGGCATTGTTACAGCCAAAAGCAAGATGGATAGAATAGGAGATTGCTTAAGAATCACGTTTGGCAGCATGGCCATGAGAAAAGTTTTCATCGATCGTTTCATAGTATTACAACTTATTAGTTTTATTGTGATAATGACAGAGAGAGGCAGTAATTGTAAGGATACAGTACAACTACGTAGTATAGTAGGGTAAGGGTATACCGACGTACCCGTACGTACTTACTGTTCTACGACCAGTACCGTACCCGAGCTCTAAAAACAGCAAAATGCATCTCTAAAATGCATCTAAAATGCATACAGCGCTCTCTCTACATACAGTACAGTATCTACAAGTACCCAAGTGAATTCTGTCATTCCCGCCATCTTTTCAGTCCTACAAAAATGGTGAAAGTAAGACTATGATGTATGAAAACAACAACATTTATGAATGATCTGTTTGTACAGCAGTTTTATACAAGGTGATCTAATTTTTCCAGATCATTTTCGCTTAGTGGTATCATTATGGTCTTGTGCACTATATGAGATTTCCCACGTGAAATGAAATATGCAAATATCATGGGAAAATGATCTGGAAAAGTCAGATCGCATACTTGTCATAGTTTACAAATCATAACCACATGAACAGCATCAAGTACAAACAAATAGATGAATACTTGTTGTGCTACAATCAAACTCATCATGCTATTTAAATAAAGGTCATTGTATTGATGATATCATTTGTATATAGTAGTAAATTCTTAGAGAGAATGTGAGATACTATTAGTAACAGGAATGCATTTCTCCCTAAACCAACCCCAACCAACAGAAAATTGTCCTCCTCAGTTACCCCAATCCCTTTTGCTCATCATATACCTTTAGGCTGCTTTGAACCTCATGAAAGAATTGCCAATATGTTTGGATGATAATGTAGTAGTACTGTTGATTGCTGCATTACTTCTTTGTTACAAGCAGCTGGTTTGGATCTTGTTTTGTAGATGAAATGGTGCATTTTTGTAAACAATCATAAAATTATGATATACTAAGATTTTGTCTATCAGCATGCTTTCACATAAGCTAGTGGGAGGGAGCTTGGAGGGGCATGACTGAAATTAAAAAAATGTACTTTTTGTTGCTAACATACACAATAATGGTGACTTTAACCAATTATCTCAGTGAATATTTGCTCCACGAATCAAATTGAACCAATTTTATGCAGTGCACTGTCTAAACAGATGTAATTTATTCTCAAAATGAGTCTTTTATACTCTTTTCGATTGAATGAAGTTGTTCATAGTAATGCAAGACTGAAAGTTTGGGGGACAGATTATTAGGAGAATGACAGATTACCTTGGGTAAATGAATGGTCTGCACAAATTTCAATATACACCCTTATCAGCACCTTCTATGTTTCACAATATTTCATGATGAAAGAACATCCTAAGCTATAACCTAAACACATGGCATACAACTTCAATGATATAGAATCAAAAGGTTCTTACAGTTTTTGATTACATGTTCCCTTGTCAGGAATTTCGTCAGGACAGCCTTACGAGAATCTTGGTTGGTTGCACTTTTCCACCAAGCCACCCACTTTTGATATGCTACTCTCTCTCTCTAGAGAGCAAGCTCACATGAATACAAAGTTGAAGTGAGTCCTAAAAATTAATGCTACTCCATCAGATATCAGGTGATCCTGCCAAGGATGCATGTTACTATTGCCAAAAAGTACAACTCAAAACCAATGGAAAATATGCACAGAACATGTCAGGGACATGCAAAAAACATGCAAGAAATATACATAGAAACGTCCAAAACCAAACAAACATGCATGTTTAGAATCCATATAGACATTCTTATAACTAATTTCATAATGTGAAAACCCAAAAGATATATTGTCATTCTATTATCCTATTATCAGATAATAAAATAATCTTTTCTTCACTATTCAATCTTAAAATCTTACCACCAGCAGAGCAAAAGTCCATCAGCCATCATGAGATTGGAGAGTGTATTGACGCGTAAGTATAGGCAGACTTTGTACATTGTGGCCAGTGTAGAACGAGGAAGCTTGGTGCTGTTGCCATGGTTGTTGATGCAGTTCGCACAATACTGGTTTTCCTAGTGTTTTGCAGAGCAGATGTGTCTGTAGGAGCTTACATTGCTTGCGATTAAATGTAGTAGCTGCCAGTGGATATGCTAAAGTTCTTCCAATGGTAGCTTGGATGGCTAGTATCAGTGCGTGGATCCAGGATATTTTGTTATTAGTTGTATTCTTGCCCTAGACTTTGACTTGATTCACCATGAAGTCAATACCTGCAGTGGATAGTTCTGGATGGATACATTTAATATGAGCAACCTGAATGCCTGGTATTGTTGCTTTGTCTTTGCTGATTTTCTTCCAGCTGTCAAAGTATTCTTCATGTTGTCCATATAAAGTCTGTTTGCTCGTGTTATTTTACGTTGGTTTTGTATGTGAACTGCAATTGTAAGCTTTCATCAACATCCTCTGGGAGGTTAAATGTTCCTCAAAGAATCTCTTCCCATCTGTGAAAATTGCCTGCTCCCCTAACAATGCGGACAAAGATTCTGAATGCAGCAGTGTGCCTTATTTTGGTGTAATTTGCAGTCGTTGGCCTTCATGATTTCCTACTCTATTGTTTCCTGTCATATGCAATTTTGAGGTTGCCGCCATTCTCGTCCACTTGAACTTTGTCAACTCCTCCTCCTCTGGTTCGTCCTTTGCTTATTTTGATCCGGTGAAAGTGGTCTTTGCATTGTTCATGTTGTTGTAGGATCTTGAAGTGGTGCCTTATTCCTTTCCCATCTCGTTCTGTTCCCGAGCAATCCATTTGAGATATGACCACCTTTGTTCATGACATGCTTGCTTGAACTTTGCTTACTGTATTCCCTAGCCGCTATATCCAGCTTATTCTGTACTGTATTTATATCTGTGAAGACAATTGTGTTGTCACAATTGTATTTTTTTGCTAGCCTTTGTATTCTCTTCATTCTTGGACGGTTAGCCTTCCCTTTCAGCAGAAACCTCAGCTTGATCTGTTGTAAAATCAAAATTGAGCCCATCATTTCTTTTGATACGGCAAGTATGGGACAGGCCCTCTACAGGCTTAATGACATTTGTTGTCGCCATATTTGACAATCCATTGCATCACTTCCTCAACTCTCTCATATTCCTTCTTATCTTTGTATGATAACAGATTTCCGTACTTAGCTAGATTGTACAGAGGTAGTAATTTCTGAAATACTTTGTGCCAGATAACTTGTTGCTCTACCAGAGAATGGAATTTTTCTTTGACAGAAGGTATTTTTGAGGATGTCGCTTTTCATAGTAAGGGTGGTGCTCTATCTATTCGCGATTTGTGATTGAACTCTGAGCTGTCCCAGCCAATTCTTGGGTCGTTACGATTTCTGTGTATGTGGTATTTCCAATTCCCCAACTTAAAACAGACTTTTTGTCATTGTCATCATTTTTGCCAGTAAAGATCCTCAGGAATGTGCTGTCTGCAATGCCTTTCTTTACCATCTCATCAATCTAATCATCTTCTTCAAACCAATCATCATCATCTTCTTGATTTTGAAGTATTCCCATTGCCGTGTCCTTGTGGAGCTAATTTGTCTTTCATTGAAGAACATGTTTATGTTGGTGGGTCCATATGTATCAAATAGATCATCCTTCAAGTTGTTGTATACCTCAATTGCTTGCTCATAGTACATGTGTTCTCTAACTGATAACACCCAAAGTTCTTTGCTAGGATTGATAGACTAGGCACAATTGAAGTTCGAGAAGTGAGAAGACACGCTGGTTGTTATTATCCTTTGATTGTAAGACAATTTCAATAAATGATAATCTTTTGAACCCGTCAATTGCCTAGTGTATTTTGACAAAGTCATTGTCAATCACCATTTCTTCATTGGCTTTGAGCCAAATGTGGTATGCCATCCTTTTCCTAACAATCATATGTGTTTTCTCATTTTTTATTGATGGTCCCTGACTACTCCGTAACTGGGAGGAATCTCATTGATGACTCATCTGGCCAGATGGGGTTGTTTCATTTACCGATTTGCTGAATTTCTTATCATTGCTTTTCAGGCTGTGCTGACCATCTCTTTTTTGGGAACGTACACTGCTAATGCATTCGGATCCCATCTATATTTTTTCATTTAGATGATCATGACAGAATTTGTCCCCACTAACTGTCAAAGCATTTTTATTAGCCAGCTTCCAAATTTCTTGTGTTACTACCACCTGATTTATGTTTTGAAAGCTAATTTCTACTCCATTGATACCAATTTCTTTGCCTAACTTGCTGTTCAATAGTTTGTAGTAGTCCTGTTTCTCCGTAGAGCCCACTGCGATGCCTATGATGTAAGCCGTAGGCAATTTTTGCATTGGTGCAATTGTTATGGAGTAAGATGCCCTGTTGTTTTGCTTATACTCTTGGTTTTGCAAGGCCCAGCACCCGTTGAGAAATTCATAATTACCAAAATTGTTGAAAAGTGAATTCCAATTCCGTAGACAGGCAATCCTGGTTCTTGCCAATTAATGAAGGGAGGCTTGTCCACATATCGCTTGATGTTTTCGTTCATATTTCTTGGATTCATTATATCATCAGTGTTGATCAGAACATATTCTTCTGTTTCCTTCCATGGAAGAAGCATAATATCGGGGTCGATTTCCTTGCCAAATGTCAGTAGTTCTTTTGCTATCCTTGCACATTCCCTTGAACCAGCTGTTCTTGGGGTGAACGACATTTTCACATGTATGGAAGTTTTGTTTTTTGATTGATGTTTTCCTTTGGTAATATCTAGGAATGATACTAATGATGATTTTTTGATTGTTTCCTTGTGTTCTTCCAATTTGTTGTAGAGGTGTGTATTTTTATATGTTTTGATGTTGCCACGGTCGACTCTCAGTTGTGGAAAAGGGAAAAAGTAAATGGTATAGAAAAAGGAATAATTGAAGTGAATTCAATTAAGAAAAGGAAATATAAAATTAGGTGTGTTGTAGATAAAAAAGATTAGATACGTGATGTCTAACGGACAATCATCGTAGCTAATAAAAAAGATACTACTATTGATTACTACGTACAATAAGCATGTGACAGTTAACCGGCAGGTTAACCGCTGAATAGGATAAAACTACCTACACATATTTATCGTCATAGCGCATCTATGTCATTGCCCCCCCCAAAACTGTGGTGTTCTACGACAGATTGGAAGTAAGATGCAATTATTATTCAAAAGCTGGTTCAATTCTTCGAATATTAACTTTATCATTAGTAGCTCCAATCTGGAGTCGAACAGTACCGTTTGTAAATACATGCGTGATGCGATACGGTCCTTTTTTCTGTATTTCTAACTTGCGCTGGATGCCTGTCGGTCGCAAGTAGATTTTATCACCAACAGACTTGTTTTTGTTTGCGAGCAGTAATCGTTCTCCAATCTACGATAGTCTTTATATTAAAAATCATATCGCGTCCGAAGACTAATTGCGCAGGAGTGGCGCCTAGTGTTGAGTGATACGATGCACGTATAGCCCAAGCAATTGAACTGAGGATCTCGCCCCAGGGATCAATGTAATCAAATACACGATTGCATAAGTCTTTAGTGCGAATCATGTTATGAATTACTTGATGAACTCGCTCAACCGGTGCATTCGCCTGTGGATTCTCCACGGTTGTGCATTTTGGCTTTATATCAAAATCTTCGATGAGAGGCTGAAAATCTTTCTTGAATTCTGAGCCGTTGTCGTATACAACTTCAACTGGCCGAGGATATCTAGATAACCAATAGTTATTAAATAATTGACTTATTCTAGCAGATGTTTTATCTATATATTCTTTATTACCTGCCTTGACCTCGTCGAGATCATAAGTAGGCACTTCTGCTATTTCAAACCATCCAGTAGCTGGATCGATGAAAGTCATGCAAGTGAGCTTCAGCTCGGTGCTAACTATTTTCTTAGCCGGTTGTTGTTGTTTTGCAGTGACTGTATATGGACCTATCATATCTACATGAACAGTATGCCATGGCTTTAGTTCTCCTATATCTTTGGGTGGGAGCAATCCATAACGCGCCTTGCATCTTTTGAACTTTTGGCATTGCTGACATGCCTTAGCAAACTGCTTGGCTTGATGTGTCAGGCCCTTCCAATAGCACACTTGTAATAAGGTATTAGCCAGGCGGTCACCACCAGGGTGATTAAGATAATAATGATACCACTCTAGCGTGCGTCCACGAAGAGATTGAGGCACATATATCTTATCCTCATACATAATCAATGTATGACCTTCGAAAAGGCAACGAATATATCCGGATTTTTTATCTTTTAATAGTGCTTTTATTTTAGATTTATTATTATTTAATTTTTTGTTGCTCATTGAACACCTTGATGAGCGAGAGGGGAAAACCATCATCGTTGGCTGTATTCTCCTCAAGGGCGAATAATTCTTTCGCGTGATGCTGAGCATTACTGGGTTCAAGCTCATCTCGATCACAATTTGCCGAGGGCACACGGCTTAGCATATCAGCTACAACATTATCGATGCCAACAATATATTGAATGTTTGGACCAAACTCTTCGAGTATTAGTTGCCATCTCATCACTCTCTGTGACTCTGAAACCGTAGCTGCATAAACCAAATTCTTATGGTCTGAAAACACATTGATTTCGTAGCCAAACAAGATTCCTCGAAATTGTTTGAGACATTCTACGATGGAGAGAAGTTCCTTCTCAGTCGTAGTATAGTTTCTCTGTGCTTTCGATAGTCTTCAACTGAAGAATGCAATCGGCTTCCCATCTTGACTGATAACAGCACCCAACTGTTTATCAGAGGCATCCGTGTGGATATCGAATGGCTTACTCCAATCTGGGTAGTTTAAAAGCGTCTCTCACGAAACCATTCTTTTTAAGTCGAGAAATGTGGACTCCAGTTCGTCATTCCATACAAGTTTCTTATTCTTTGGACCACTAGACACTTCAGTGAGTGGAGAGAGAATGTGTGATCATCGTCTCCACATGTCTCTATTATTGAACAGAACCAATGATAGCTCTCGCTTCAGTGGTTGTCCTTGGACAATTCATGTCCATAATCCCTTGAATCTTCGCAGGATCAGGCTTGATAACTTCACGTGAGATGATATATCCTAGATATGGAATCTCACTGAGGCCGAAGCTGCATTTATCAGCCTTGACTTTCAGTCCGGCTTCTTGAATTCTTTTGAAACAAGTATCCAACTGTTTCAAGTGGTCATCGAAGGATCCCTTGCTGATGACTAAAATATCGTCGATGTAAGTCTTTACACCTTCGATATCGCCAAGTAGTTGATCCACCTTGGCCTGAAAAACATCACCAGAGCAACGCATGCCCATAGGTAGAACGTTGTATCAAAACTTGCCAAATTCGGTGATGATGGTAGTCAAATCCTTGGCTCCAGGCGTAAGCCGAATTGTATAATATCCCATGTTCAGATCCAATAACGAAGCGAATTGGAATCCTTCTAATTCTTGAAGCGTATTAGCAATGTGTGGCAAGGGATAAGGTTTTCTTTGTATTAGTTTGTTGACTTTGCAATAATCAGTAATGAAGCGCACTGTACCATCCTTCTTTGGAATAATGAATACAGGCGTTCCCCATTCTGAATCCTGCACTGGAGTTAGCACTCCAATGTCAACCAAACGAAGTAACTCTTTTCTAAAAGTTTCTTTGTTTATCTTTAGAACAGGATAATATCTAGAACTGACAGGCTTAGCATCCCCGCGCAGTTCTATACTGACTGGGTCAGTATTCCACTTTCCCAGTGTTCCATCAAACAGCGCTTCATACTTCTGTAGAAGCCGTAGCAGGCTAAGCTGCTGCCGTTTGTTCAATTGAGTTGCCTTGGCTACCACTTTTCGCAAGTCTGCTTTGTGATAATCACAGTTGCCTCAGCTGTGACCTTCGGTTCTTCAGACCGTACGATCACTTGCTTGATTTCTCTGGACGATATTGCCGATCGTCGAATTGGGAAATTGCTACTTTTCATAGCAATTGACATGCCATTCATCTGAATGGTGCAATCACTATAATGAAGATCAATTCCCATAATCTTACAGAGATCTTGGCCAATGATGAGATCATAGCCTATTCCTTCACCATCACTATCGTTGATAGCGAAACGATGTCAAACTACATTTGTTTGACTAAATTCGGGCAGACTAATTCCTAGCTTAGCCTCGTATTTAGTATAGAACTTGCCCCCCGCGACGTTGTAGGAGACTTTGTTCTTCTGCATTTTCTTGTTCCGCACTCCATCGACGAAGGAGCGCTTCACAATGCTATGGGTGGAACCAGGATCCACTAGTGCGATTAGTCTGCGATGAACAACAGAGAAATCGTTTCTACTACGGTGGACATTGACAAAAGTCAGAGGTTTGGGAACATCCTCAGATGTCCGGTCTACGCTACTATCAGTTTTAATACTATATAAAATACTATCTACGTTAGATACTAAAACTTCATTCGAGCGTAAATTCCTACTGATTATTTTATCAAGGCGGTTCACACGCCTACTACTACTCTTTTTTACCCGTTTCTTCACTTTTCCACTCTTTTTATTTTGTTTTTTTGATTTTTTTCTATTTTTATTTGGTTTTCTACTTATGGAATTTATAGACAAATATGAATCTCCATCCGACTTGGGAGCGTATCAGTCAGAGTCGGAGGAGTACTCAGAGGAGGAAGAAGAAGAGGAATAGTAACAACGCTTCCTCTTGCGGCTGGATCCACCATCGTAGATCTTATTGATTCTACGCTGCTTCGCCTCAGAAGAAAGGGAATCATCCCTTAGGATCTTCTTGATTTTCTTCTGCTCCTTCTTGAGAGCATTCAAAGATCTGCCAGATCCACTCTTGGATCGCTTCTTCGCGTCAGCTTCCTTAGCGGCAGCCTTCTTGAAGTTGCAATCGGCTTCATTGTGGCTGTGGACGAACCTGTCCTCCTTGCCATGGTCAGCACACCAATCACAATACTTGCCTTTCTTGGCTTTCTTGGAGCTTCCTTTCTCAGAGGCATCGCTCTGGCGCTTCTTATCCTTCTTCGGGATACGACCAGTCTCCACTGCTTCAGTAGCTTTGGTATTCCCCTTTTTCTCGAGGGATTCCTTGAGCCTCTGCTTCTCGGCTCTTTCCTGTCTATCTTCTATCTCGAGACAATAGAGATAATCGAGGAATGTTTCTTTACTCACCATGCGGTAGTCATCATCCTTTTGATCAAGCTTGTCTTGCATTGATCTAGGAAGGCCATTGCGAATGGCAACGCGAATGCGCTCTTCGGACGGAAGTGAAGTGCACTGAGCGTATGCCATTTGGCTTCATACCACGCCTGATTATTCATCGAAGGCGGCTGCAGGTAGTAAATGAAAGAGTACATTTCGACAACTTGGTCGTAAAAGTCCCTTATAGCCATGTCGTAGGGCTTGATGATTTTATTTTTGAGGTAACGAATGTGCTCATCTTGCACAGTTCGATGCCTCACCCACATGACTTTTCCCATCGCGAACCAGACGTACGACTCGTACTGCTGACAGTACTCGTTCGCCGTCTCTCCGAGCTTTTGGAGGGTATCCTCAGGGATATCGGGTTTGTCTCCATTCATGAGCCATTCAAAGAAGACGCTTTTATCTCTGACAAACGCCTCGCGTTGCTGATTAGAGACAGCAAACATCATGGCGAATTGTCGTCTTCCTTGTTTAAAGATCTCGACCAATTGATCTCTCGCGCGGCGGATAGTTACCTGCAAAAGGTAATCCAGCCGCTCGTCCACCTTCTTGGGGTCGTTCAAGATGCCGAGGTGCTCAAAGATCTCCGTCTGGAGTCTCTTGAGAACGGTCACAACGAAAGCTCCGTTTCCTGTGAACGTTTCAATAGCCGAGAAGGTTTTCTTATCGGTATTGACCTTGGTCGATTTCTTTTTTGCATTCTTTTTGATCGTGATGTCCACAGTCGGTGGTTCATCTCCTTCGTCCACCTTCAGAGGGACAAAAGGGATCGGGGGAGTGAGTCCGGGTTCACGATCACCTTTCGGTGTAGAACCGCGGCCGGAAGATTTCTTCTTCTGGGAACTCATCTTGAAAGAATTTTTTTTTATTTCGATCTCTGTCGATTTTGTCAGAAACTCGTGGTCTCGCCTTGAGTTTTTTACCGTTACTAGTTTTGAACCTGCTTTGGGCTCCCTGTTAATTCACACAACAGCTTTTGGGCGTAACAGTAATATTACTGTGCCACGGTCGACTCTCGGTTGTGGAAAAGGGAAAAAGTAAATGGTATAGAAAAGGGAAAAATTGAAGTGAATTCAATTAAAAAAAGGAAATTATAAAATTAGGTGTGTTGTAGATTAAAAAAAGATTAGATACGTGATGTCTAACGGACGATCATCGTAGCTAATAAAAAAGATACTACTATTGATTACTATGTACAATAAGCATGTGACAGTTAACCGGCAGGATAACCGCTGAATAGGATAAAACTACCTACACATATTTATCGTCATAGCGCATCTATGTGACATAGATGCTCTACGGCAATAATATGTGTAGATAGTTTTAGGCTATTTTTAGCGGTTAACCTGCCGGTTAACTCGTCACACGTTTATTGTACGTAGTAATCAGTAGTAGTATCTTTTTTTTATTAGCTACGGTGATCGTCCGTTAGACATCACGTATCTAATCCTTTTTTATCTCTACAGCAAACTAAACTAACTTTAATTTAATTTCTCTTTTAATTGAATTTAACATTCGATTATCTTTTTCCTATACCGTTTACTTTTCCCTTTTCCACAACCGAGAGTCGACCGTGGCACAGTAATATTACTGTTACGCCCAAAAGCTGTTGTGTGAATTAACAGGGAGCCTACAAAGCAAGGTTCCAAGTAACGGTAAAAAACTCACGGCGAGACCACGAGTTCAAAAAAATAATCGACAGAGATCGAATCAAAAACTAGAGATGAGTGCCCAGAAGAAGAAATCTTCCGGCCGCGGTTCTACACCGAAAGGTGATCGTGA
>JAAMXU010000992.1:0-14445 GCA_019693545.1 Chaetoceros muelleri | reverse complement strand
TGCCACGGTCGACTCTCGGTTGTGGAAAAGGGATAAGTAAACGGATTAAAGAAAGAAGAAGTAATTGAAGTTGATTCAATTAAAAAGGAAATTATAATTAGGTGTGTGTTGTAGATAAAAAAGATTAGATACGTGATGTCTAACGGACGATCACCGTAGCTAATAAAAAAAGATACTACTAGCAATTACTACGTAGAATAAACGTGTGACGAGTTAACCGGCAGGTTAACCGCTAAATAGGATAAAACTACCTACACATATTTATTGTCGTAGCGCATCTATGTCAACAATACTCAGTTCGAGACAGAGCCAGCAACACAACTTGCCAGGTCTCTGTGTTCGTGTTGCTACTACATAATGCTTGTGATGAGTTTATCCCTTTTTGTTGTGAAATTGAATCGTGCAACGGACATCTTGAATGAAGATTTGGATTATTCCTCATTTTGGGTGTTGGTTCCTTTGTTTCTCATGGCATTGTTTGTGTTGGCTCTTTTCGGCTATTGTATTTTTGCAACTCCTTCCAAGTTTTTTGAAGCAGGACGAAGAAGGAATTCATGAGCATGCTATTGTTGCTGCTGCTGCTGCTGCTGATGATGATGATGACAATAATGAAGACAAAGAAGGAAAGCATGATGATAATCAGCATAAGAAGAAGGAAAACAACAATCCATTTCGGGTGCTGAAAAAGGACGAAAATGATGAGGTAAAGAAGTGCAGTTTAATTGTTGGTGAAAATGATGAAGAGACGGGTCATTTATTGGCGTCTGCTCCATCTCTACTAGACAAACATAACGTTGGTTTCAGTAATATTGATGATATCGATTGATTTTTTTTGTGAAAAATGTAGCCAACATTTCTCAAGGAAGCAGGGTGAAAACAGTTGGCACGTGTGATTCTTGTTTCTAAATTTTGACACGAAGAATAGACATTTATTTTGGCGTCATAAGTCTTACACAGTATTGCAGTAATGTAGTACTTGTACAGGTGTAGTTAGTTCAGTTTTTTTTATTACGCACACACCACAAACATTTTTTATAGTTAGAGAGAGTGTGTGGTACAAGTAGTAGTACAATACAGAGAATGACGGACGGGCAGATAGATGCCGATGCTGTTCATTCATGTGTTACCTCTTTAATGACACCTTTAAATCAATCCTATTGTGATCATAACTTGAATGACTTACCAATAAAGTGCAGAAAGAAAGAGTATCCAAATGTCTCACAGTGTTATTAGCAGCTGCTACTGGACGATAAGCAAAACAACAAGGGGAGGCGGGGGCAGCAGGAGCAGAATGTTGACGAATCATTACTACAACAACAATGTCTTCTTCTTCTTGTACATAATGCTGGTGCTGATGCTGATAAAGAAATCCAACTCCTTTGCAATGCCCAAAAGTAAAGTGGTACCATGCCAAAGATCATTCATCAATGGCTACAATTCATTTTTGAGCGACAGAAATTTATGGCAAAGAATGGAAATGATTTCTACTACTACGACGTCAGGCAGTTTCTTTTCAGATGGAGAAGAGGAGGATGCATCTCGCCCTTTTAGTGCAGCAGCACTTGAGGTTATCGCTTCGACTGGGGCTACTAAATATGATGACATTCAAACGCTACAAAAACCGGACGACGATAGAGTGAACATGATGATAGCTAACACTCAGGAGGTTCAAGAACAACACCAGCAGGAACTACAACAACCAACAATAATATCGGCACCTTCCATCATTGACATTGTGAAGTTTGCCATTCCTGCAATTGGAGTGTACTTGTGCAGTCCACTGCTATCCATGATTGATACATCTAGCGTAGGCTTATTTTGTGGTACCTTACAGCAAGCTGCATTGAATCCTGCAGTGACAATTACTGACTATTCTGCACGAACCATGTCTTTTCTGTACACTGGTACAACAAATATCATGGCTTCTACCAGAAGTAATAGGAGAGATTCCCATTCTAGCGATGCTACTTACAACAACAACAATCAAGAATATGGTATGTTACGGGATACATTGACAGGGGCACTTCGACTGTCCTTCTTTGTCGGTTTGGGATTGGCATGCTTTCTCCTTATGACTTCTCGTCGAATGCTTGTTCCATTAATTGGAAATGACTCCATGGATGTGGAACTCTTGAATGCTGCATGGAGATACATTATGATACGGTCTCTTGGAATGCCTGCAGCAGCCATGATTGGTACATGTCAAGCAGCATGTCTTGGTCTCAAGGATAACCAAACTCCATTCAATATTATTATTGCAGCAGCAGGAATTAATTTGTTCCTAGACGTTTTGCTTGTGGGTCAACGACGATTCCCTTGGATTGGAGGAACAGCCGGTGCAGCATGGGCCACTATTTTTTCACAATATTTTGCAGTGTGGTTATTTCTACGAAACTTTACCCGCTGCACCATCAAAAATCATACCAGTACCAGTTGGGAGAAGGATGACAAGATGAAGACGTCCTCCAAAACACAAGGGTTACTATTGGCCGAGGATGAGAATGAGGATCGCAGCCCACTTCCACAGCAGCTCAAGAGAAGGATGAAATCATTTATGAAATTTCCAAGCAAACAAACGATACAAAACTTTGCTCCCTTTGTTGTCCCAGTGACCACTACTCAAGTTGGAAGATGTTCCACCTACATTGCAATGGGACATGTTGTTTCTTCCACCATGAATGAAGTCAGTATGGCTGCACAACAAATCATTACATCCATTTTCTATGCTCTTATACCCATTGGAGATTCTTGCAGTTTGACTGCTCAGAGTTTCCTACCAAGTATATTATCATCACAGAAACGACAGGAGGCTACAGAAACTAATGCTACTAATCACAATGGTAGTAATAATAATAATGGCAATCATTGCAAGGATGAATTACAGCAATTCACAAAAGGAGCAGCCATTAGAAAAACCGTCCAGAATATATACAAAATGGCAGGGATCATGGGAATCTTTCTCTCCATGATTGCACTTTCAATACCAGTGGCATGTCCCTTGCTCACAAGCGATCCAGCCGTCATTTCGACAGTCAAGAGTGTCATACCTGTCATGTTGGCAGTATTAACAACACATGGCATCTTTTGTGCTTCCGAGGGTATACTACTTGGATATCGAGATTTAAAATTTCTTGGCAGAGTGTACTCTATCTTTTTTGCCGTCATTCCCATGCTCATGTTCCGACTCAAGTATGCTGCCCGCATTGGTGGTAAAGCAGTGGAACTATCGTCCGTGTGGAATGTGTTTCTTGGATATCAGGCAGTAAGAATTGTAGCATTTGCAACTCGAGCATTGTATTTGATTCAAAAGACAGGAAAGGGAAAAGATTCAGCCATCCCATGTGCTTGACGTTTCGGAATGAATATTAAGGACACGGATGCATTTTATGAAAAGTGATTCAATCTCATATTGTCTATTCAACTCTACACACACACACATATTTAAAACATGTACACACAGTTTGTAAAATGTTCAATAATTGTATTTAGTACGCAATAAAGTTACTTTCATCAATGCAGTTTCAGTCTGCCATTCTAAAATCATATACAATATCATAATATACGCGTCAAAAGCCACTTAAGCGCTGGAGGTAAGGTGCTCAATGATTCCCTTTCCATCAACAGCCTCCTGAGCAAGGAAACCAGCAGCAGCAAGCATAGCAAGACGTCCATTCTGAAGCTCCTTGGTCTGCATGATATCAAACTCCTCAGGATCCTCGGGCATAAGTCCAAAGGGATCGAATCTGAGGTCACCGGGAGCATAATCTTCCTTGAGAAGACCAGGCTGGTCAACAGGGCAGTCAGCGGGGTCAACCCATCCCTCCTGAGCACGCTGAGCCTCATATGCTCCAACGAAGGCAATGATAACGGGCCAGAATCCGTCCGGTACCTGAGTGATGTGAGTGATAGCGGGTCCGGAGATCTGAGCGTCAAAGAGGAAGGAAGATCCCTCTACCTTTTCTCCAACAAGGAAACCAACAACGGCAAGCATAGCAACACGTCCGTGAGCGAGCTCAGCCTCGCGGTAACGAGCAAGAGTAGCATCAGTGGCCTTCTCAGCAAGGTTGAGAGGATCGAAGATTCCTACAGGAGGAAGAGCTCCGGGGATTCCCTCAAGAGATGCAGAAAGAGCCGAAGAGGAAGTCTTGGTAGCAATCTTGGAAGGAGAGAATGCAGCAGCAGAGGCAATAAGGAGAGCAGAGATGGCGAGCTTCATTTTGATTCTAGAATTGTTTAAATTTTTTATGTAACTAGATTGCTTTGTCAAATAGGCACTTATTGAAAATTGTGAGAAAAGGATAAGTCGAAAAGAATTCTACTTTTTTTTTCTCACAAACACATACGTGCAGTACGCAGTACGTGCAGTAATAATGATTCACAACAACTAACGGGTGGCCGGTGCTGTTGTTGTGTGGAATAGACGTAAAGAAACGTGTGGATTTCCGAATCCTTACGATATCTTGCGTGTTCATCCGTGCCACCGTACCGGGGGTCTTCATTCGTCGGTCCCCTTGCACTTTTCTTACGGCGATTTTACTGTCATGCGTTTGCATGCGTTTGCATACGTGTGCCAAAAAGTCATAATTGTTTCGTCAGTCATTTTCCAAAACTGGGGGTAACTTGTGCAGTCGTAGAGTGGTACAGCAATGTATGGAATGTGCCGTACAGCACAAATCCTACTGCACACGTCACCAAGCTTCTATAATAATGACTAACTAAAACTAAAACAAGATGGTTCATCACTTTTTCTTCCTCCTTCTCCCTACCCTACACTATGAAATGAGAGAGGGAAGACGATCCTCACGAATAGAATACAATAGTAGTACATAGTAGTTGTTCACTAGTTTTTCCAATTCATTTATTTGTAACATATACTTACTGCTACAACTACTACAAAATATCAATGATCATCGTGTGCCTGAAAAATGAATTCATCGTCCGTTCTTCGTAAAATGACAATCTTATCAACCTGCCTGTTTCTGTTCGTGCGAATGCAATTGGTCACCGTGGATGCATTCACTCCACAAACAGCAGGACAGAGCAGAAATTTGAAAATTTCTTCCTTGGTATTACCATCTGTATTCCCCAAACAATTCAGACTTTATGCAGAACCTCCACTCACAAAACCGTCGTCATCCTTTAAGAAAAAAGAACAGCAAGAAAACGATGAAAGTTTATCACAGACAGTAGGTGGATATACAGTCAAACAGAGACTCCGTGAAGAAGTAGAGTCCCCATTTCGTAAAGTGCGTTTGGTCTTCTTTGCCTCTTCGGCAGGGTCGGCTCTGACCGCCCTTTATTTTTCTTCCTTGAGCGCTTTAAAGGCCTATATGGGGGGTTACAGTGATGCACCACCCCTGGAGGAAGCTTTGACGAGTTGTGCGATTAACATTGGAGGGGCGATTGTTTGTGGATTGTTGGCCTATCGGGATTATCAGGCCGGTCAGGCCAATTTGGAACGTATTGCAAGAGGCGGAAAGCTGGCAAGGTTGGCCGTGTCTCCTGCGTCAGAAAATGCTGAAAAGGCGGTCAGGACATTGTCGGAATATAGACGTAATTCAAGAGTGCTCATTTGTGCAGGTGGGAAAGAATATGTTGAAAATATGTGTAAATCACTCAATGCAGATCAAAGAAGTGATGAAAATATCCTTCCTCAATTATTAGCAGATGTCAATGTGCTGGTCGTGCCAGTGTATTTGACAGAATCCTTTACTGTCGGTGATACCAAACAAATATGGAAGAATACATTGCCATCGGACAATGATCGGAATTTTGATTCCACTCGTTCCGATGGGGCGGTGGCCTTTCCTTGGAACAGTGCATCTTGGACAGACTATCTGCAGAGTGAGATTGAGACGGCAAAGAAGCAGGGGTTTGATGTGCTGACAAAGGGAATTACAATCCTTGTGAAAAAGAATGGAAAGATTCTGAGACGCGCCACTGGTTCTCCCAAATGGGATGAATTGATTGGAACCATGGAGGTCATGGATGGTTCCAGATTTGGTATGCCAGGAGATTCTGAAAGGTATGGTGGTCCCTGATGATTATGATGACGACGACGACGACGATGATGAATACTGTAGTGTAGTAGTGATGAGGAAGAAAACTGTCATTTTACATGGTATTATAATAGTATATATAAAAAATACACAAACACACTACGACCAAGCATTCCGAGTCACAATGGCTTCCGATGCCTTGACCTGTCCAATCTTGAGCAAATGTGCCTTGACTAAAAATTGCTGTTTGGATAATTTCCGGACTACTCTCAAATGCTCTTCCAGAGTAATGCCATTGTCTGCCAAAGCTTTGTCCAGAAAATACAATGCATCATTGATGGCTGCATTTTCTGCACTCAGTAATAACATTTGAGCCGAATGTATATCCTTTGGAACAGCCAGCTCATCCACACTAATCTCTGTGGTTGACTTGGAAAATTTCTCCTTTTCAACGTTCTTGATAAAGACAGACAATTTGCCTATACAACCATCCACTTCTTCATGGTACTTTTCCAATTCTTGTTTTCTCTTATTCAAATATGCAATCTGCCCCTCTTTTGGATCTTGTACAAAATTCTTACTCTTTTCCGCCAATAGCTGATCTTTAAAATCATTTCTCAAACCTTCCATGGACGACGTCCGATACTGGTTCAAAATATCTCGACTCAATTGCGTCAGTCTCGCTCTTGTTTCTTGTGTCAATTTCTGTTGCTGTTTTTCTTTTTCTTCTGCGGCCCTCGCTATTGCCGCCACTTCATTCGCTTCTTGTGCCTCCTTGGCAAGTTTTTCTTCTGCCGTTTGAATATTGATTTTTCCAAAGCCATTGCAACTACCCACCAATGATGAAAACACACCCGAGATGCCATTGGATACATTGCTTGGAGTAGGTTTGGATGTGGAAGCACCTACAGCTGCAGCTGCATTGCTGGCATTGTTCGAATTCGTACCAGAAACAGCCACATGTTCATATTTGGGAGGAGGTGGTGGCGATGGAGTAGGCTGGGTATATCCCGGAGGTTTGGAATATACGGGCGGGTCCTGTCCAAACATTTGACTCATAGCCAAACAGGCATCCACCAGGTTATGAGACCCGTTTCTCCAAGTATGCAAATATGGCATGTAGACCATCCCGTCGGCAGCTACATGGCGATGACCCTCTTTGATCATCATGGTACTCACGGGACGGACATAAATCACGGGAGGCCTTATAGGATAATTGGGCGGAAGGTAAACATCCACAGGTATATTGTAAGTGGCTCCACGGTATGTCATGGGAACGGTTCCCTTGAGAAGAAGGGATTTGACGGCTGTCCCGTCATTTTCAACAAACGACGATGCCTCGGGTTGTAAATGGCGCCCGACGGAAGAGTCTAAAAGATTACTTGCATCTTTACGGATTCGAGGAGGGTCGCGATAGACTCCTGGCAGCCGTTGAAGACATGAATACACACTCCGATCGTTCATGAATATTTGTGGTATTTATGTTTTTTAGGCTCCTTGGTTTTGTGTGTGAAAAAAGTGTGTAATAGCGATGATGAACGATGATGAACTGTTTTATTTTATTCGCATGTATTCTTCAGTGGTACCGACCCCTGCCTGGTGGTACCGGCACAGTGTAGGAGTACGTAGTACAGTACGGGTACTTTACCCGTGTGTATGCGGTAGTTGTTTCTCTGCTCGTGAGGGGGGGGGAGAAAAGTAGGGGGACCACTGGATCGATGATTGCAAAAACAGAGTTCGCATCGATGTCAGAATCAAAAGATCCACTGTACGTGTATGTATTATGATGTATAGTGTATTGTACGAACTACGAACTATTATTCACCAGCAACTGCCAGAGGGTACACAACAAGACACCCTCCTCGCTCCTCTATCTATCTACTCTGCCATCCATCCAGGCAAAGGCATATTAAGTTAGAGCATTTTGGAACTAAACGTTTGTGAACTGCTACAACATTGGCTGTGGTGCACTATCTAGCCCTGAAATTTACATTCATTCATTCATTCATTCATTCATTCATTACAATGATTTTCTCAAGGTCAGCAGTATCATACCAACATCTTCATGTGCGCCCTTGTCAATTATCGCACAAGCTATGGTGGTCTCCGTTCGCCAAGGTGGCAAGACAGTCTCATTCTGTTACAACGACTAAAACGACATCATCATCGTCAGGACAGAAATCTCATCTTGTTACGATTCTATTGGCTGCTGGAGTTGCAACTTTGACGGTTGATTCCATCAAGAAATCATCTACTACTTCTTCTTCTACTACTTTTGGTAATAACTTCCATCGTCGTGTGACACAATGTGCAGCTCCTTATGATAAGAATAATGCAGTTCTTGCAAAAACGGGTGGAGACATCGTTATGCTTGGAGCTACCAAGGAGAAGGCCACAGGGATATTGTTTCCTAATCTTTGCAATGCCATGACCTTTGTGGGATGTGGAGTAAGGGTCAAGTATGGGTTTGTCAAGGTATGTCATCCATGTGTGTATGTGTGTGTGTCTCTTTTTTTCCAACGTTTCTGTCGTACACTCATCCCTACATGATGCATCATGATGCATCCAAATAGGTATATGCCGTGGGAACTTATATGGATCCCATCGCCATGGCTGCTGTCAAATCTTCCAAGACCTTGGTAGAAAAGGCACTTCTCGATCCCTCCTATCCTCGGACCATTCGCATCGTCATTAATCGATCTCTTTCTATTGATAAATACACTGCTGCCATTGTCGAAGCACTCACGCCAAGGATGAAGGGTCAGGACTTGGAGAAGTTGGAGGAGTTCAAGGCTATGAATCCAAAAGTGGATTTGATTGAAGGTGCGGAGATGGAAATGACCATTCGGGGACATATTATGTTGTACAAGAATGCCCTGGGAGGAGTTGGGCAGATTGATTCAAGGGTCTTTTGTGAGGCACTTTGTGATGTTTATTATGGAAAGGATCCCGTGTCACCTGGGCACAAGGAGGAGGTCATTCATGGTGTGATGAAGATGTGATGTGACATTGTGGAGTAGAGTAGGTACTACATTTAATGAGTTGGTTGTACTGTGTAGAGAGTTTCAAAATCAAAAAAAGGAATCGTTACTGTCATTACTACTGTATAAAATGGTTATTGTAGATTTAGTGAGTACAGCACTTTACTTGAAAAGTTCATCTGTTGAAGTGTCGCTTCCCAAAAGTTCGTCCAAAGAGATATCCTCGTCGTCATCCTCATCATTGTCTTCATCATGTACCACCTTTTCTTTCTCTTGCAAGCCGTTGGTATCACCAAGGGCAGCCCCTTTGACAGGCTTCTTGTCCTTGCTTTGAAGCTTCATCTTCTTCTTTTCCTTATCGGATGCTCTCTTCTTATCATTTACGGCCTTGGTAACCTCAGGCCTAGGACTCAAGATGCAACTCAAATTTCTACCCTCTCTCTTTGGTTTGCCCTCCATAGTACAAATCTTGGTCATGTCCTCTGCCATTCGGTTCAACAGGTCAAAACCAAGATTGTCATGTTGGACCTCTCTTCCCTTGAACTGAACAGTGCATTTTACTCGGTTTCCCTGTTGAATGAATTTACTTGCATTCTTAATTCTCACACCATAATCATGTACGTCAATCTTGTAACTCATTTTGACTTCCTTAATTTCGGTACTTTTGGAATTCTTCTTCAACTCCTTGGCCTTCTTTTCCTTCTCATAGCGATATTTGGAGTACTCTACAATCTTGACAACCGGTGGATCCGAATTTTCATTAATTAGAATAACATCAAGACCGCCGAGTTCTTTGGCCTTGGCAATAGCGTCTGCCTTGGACATGACACCTAGGACCTCATCTTTTGCAGGTTTCCCAGATGAGGTGGGGGTGTAATTTGGAACCGAGACTCGGACTTGATCGTATTTGATTTCATCGTTCATGGGTGGCTTCACCTCAAAAGTACGGACGGGGCCCCTGGGTCTTCCATTTCTTTGAACAAACAGGGGTTGTGTGGCCGTAGTAAAAGGCCTAAATGTCACTTGTGTAGGACTCTGGTGGGGAACAAAGGCGTTGGATCCAACGAGTGACGATACGACTAGGAGTGTAGTCAGGGAATTGGATGTTGGTGACATGATATTGCTGTTTGGAAGGAAAAAGAGAAAGAGAGATTCAATGAATGAACTAACTATTATAATAAAACTACCTTTGCATCAGAAGTGTTGCATCTTCTTCGTGTTGCGGTGCATATTATTTTAGCCACAAAATTAATGGTTGATGGTCGTCAGTGCCACGTACGCATGAACGACGGACGTAGTCAGTATCATTACGTATGTACAGTCTGTAGCTACTATCTCTCTATTAGAGAGTTATACTTGTGTATGTTGCTACTAGCTGTCGTACTACAACGATGAGTGTCCGTCCGATCCCCCCCCCAGTCCGCCCCTACAATCTAGCTAGCTACAGTAGAGAGTAGGAATCGTTTCGCCTTTTTAAAAACAATTTTACCAAAATGATTATGATTTGTTATCTCACTCATCCATGTTTATTTTTATAACTCATCAATATTATTTTCATTATTTTCACATTCATTCTTGGATACTATGCTGCTTGTGCAAGCAAGATTGTTGGGATTTTCAAATGTACAATTTTCTTTTTAATCATGTTGCTGTGGAGCAAGCATCTCGATGTTCCTTTTTCCTTTTCCCTCTTTCGCTATACTAACTAAATACTATTCCATGATCCATTCTTGACTATGGAAAGTTCTTTGGCATCTCGAAATTGTTTCCATTGCAACAATGGATAGAGTTCACTGTCCAATTTTACAGCCATTTGAGCCAATCGATACGCTTTCCTAACGTGTCCCTGCTTCATCTCAAATAGAGCATATGCTTGAAGGACCTTCGCAGAACATGCGCATTCCGTATCCTGATCATCTCCCACCTGATTATTTCTAGAATGAATGATTGTGAAAAATCGATTGAATACCTTTCGTGTCTCGGTAACTTGATTCTTTCTTTGTAGCAACAGTGCAAGCAAGAGAGTGGATATGGCAAGTTGTGCATGATCACATTCTTCATCATCTTCCTCTTCTTGAATCAGTTCATCAATGAGTTTGCGATATATCGTTTCGGCATGGTTCAAGGCACCCGTCTTGATTTTATTCCTTGCAAAATATAACTTTTTGGCCATGGCCAAATTTCGTTTGTGGTAGTCGAGGGTATTTTGGCTTGGTTTGATTTGGCCTCTCGCACGGCGCGATTCATTTCTCATGACTGTAGAATAATAAGCTGTAGATTTTTCAATCCAGTTTCTTTTTCGAACTTGCAATACTCTTTTGCTTCTTGTGAGTGGTAAATTGACATTTTTGAAGCTATTTTGAATGGAATGAATCAACAGTGAGGGATTGGGAGTACTAGCAATAGTAGCACTACTACTAGTAGTAGTAATGGCTGAAGCAGGACTAGTATTTGTAGCAGGATCATCCTTAATATCGGACTCTTGAGTTTCATTTTCGACGTTCTCACGAGAAGAATCTTGTCGTAGATCATGAGAGGACATTGCAAACAAGACATCATCATGGGGATGCTGATGAAGATGACGACTCCTAGTAGTTGTCACAGTAATTCTATGTAGTGCTCGCCTATTACGTCGACTGTTGTTTGTCGTTGTCGATTGAAATGCATTCACAAACAAAAATGCACCAGGATTCGACATCATCCTTGTCCTCCTAATAGAAGTCGTCGTACTAGCATCACCATTTAAATGATGTTGATGTTGCTTATTGCAAATGACTATTATAAAGATTGCCATGGAAAGAAACCACAAGGTTAGGGCCGATGAGTATCTTGTAGTTGACTTCATTCTATAATGTAAATATGAGCAACAGGACGGGCGAAGAAGAAGAAGAAGCAATGATCTAATTAATGAAGATCAGGAGAAGATGAAGGAGCAAGTTATTCGATTTTGATGATTTTGTAAAATAATGAGAAATTGGAAAAATGAAAAGTAAGCTTCCAATTCTTCTTGTCGTTGGAAAAAGACATCTGCTGTTAGTTCCGAGACGACAAAAAAGGATTCGACACGCTGCAGACTGCACTTCTTCCCCCAATGCCATCTGGGAATGAGACATATTTTATTGGTCATACCGTTTGTTTACGTAGATCTGTACGTATTATGGGTGCTTCTTGTACCGTTGATTGACCAGAAGCAATGATGCTGTACCTCTGTACTCTTGTGCTTGTTATGTTAAAGTGTGCGTGCCAAACACATTCTAAGCATCTTCTCGACTGTGTCCTTGGCGCGCGTCTCGTGCGGCCGAATCGTGCTGTTGCAGGCCATTTTACAAGAATCCCCCTACTGTACAGTAGTGTGGCCGAGGGTCCTTCGACTGCGGAAGACATCCACAGTGCCTTCCACACATTTTTCACGTGTTTGGCACGTGTTCGGAGTACTGTATGTACATCCTCTTCAAATCAACTTCATGTTGGTTCGGTCGTTGGTTGTGTACGTGTACGTGTAGCGCGCACAAAGCAATGTGAAAGATACACAGTACACAACAAAAAATCACTCTAGCTAGAAGCAGCAGCAGTGGTACCAGGTACTACCGAACCTCTCTAGTTACCGGTCGGTCATTATTATCCTGGGGTCGCATGTTGTTGATTGACAGTTACAACAAATAAATTGTGCAATTACAAAAGCCCAAAGCAAACATGTCATGACATTTCTGATAACATTAGTAGCGCTGATAGGTCTGATGAACGGCAGCAACGGCTTCACATCTTCCAACTTGTGTTTCAATAATTGTCACATCATTACCTGTAGTAGTATTAAAACTACCAAGAGAACAGACCGACGACGACAAGAGCGATCTTTCTTCCGCAATTATAATCATCACCATGTCAATATTCATTGGTTACACTTGGAAAAATGGAAAATAAGTTGTTTAGAAGAACAACACGGTTCCAACAACAAGACAAGAAGAACAATCGATCCAGAGGCAACATTATTATTTAATAAACGTGTCGTTTGCGATTACTTTTATGCTTTACGACCCAAAACTATCCTGCAAGCAGTTGGATCCTTTCTGGTTGGAAGGTTGATACTCCTCGCAAGTTCTACCACTAACACCGTCAACAATCTTCCACGATTCAATCAAGAATATGGGATGGCATGGCTGTTTGCAATTGTATCTATTTATTTTTCTTATGGAGCTGGAATGGTAATGAATGATGCCGCAGACGTTGATTTGGATGCAAAGAGCAAAGACAAACACCTGCGAGCCGTAGCATCCGGGAAAATATCAACAAAATCAGCATGTATATACAGTGCTGTGTTATCCATGATATCAGTGGTGATGGGATGTTTGGTGAGTTTCCAATTTGTAATGTGGACCATGATGAATATACTGTTGATGGTTGGCTATGCAGTTGGATTGCAAAAGATACTTCTTGTGAAAAATATTATTTGTGGGTTACTTGCCATTTCTCCATTGGCTGGGGCATCCTTGTGCACCAATGGTTTGCAGAAAAGTATCACTTCTAATACCGGTGGCGGCAGTGACGGGAATTTACTATTGCTTCTTACAAGAGTTGCACTGTTAGGCTTCATGATGCAATTTGCAAGAGAAATACTCAAGGATGTGGAAGATGTTGAAATTGACAAGGGAAAGAAAATGACTCTGCCCATGTTGATTGGTGAGCGTGCATCGCATAGAATTGCATATTGTGTTGTTGCCATGGCATTGATTATGAGTATGTTCATTCCCTATTGGCACCGATCTACACTTGTTGTTGTTTCTGCTGCTGCTGCTGCTGCTGCTAATAGCAAGCCAATTCCCTTCTTGCTTTATCCATGTGCAGTTGCAGCGGCGATTGTGATGTGCACAAGGGCAAGCACGTTACCTATTGATCAAGGACAACAATTGATCAAAAAGTCCATCAATGTGTTACTGTGGATAGATGTAAATCTCAATGTTTAATTGTTGTGTGTTGTTTGGTTATCCTTCCTCTTCACCCATCGAGGTGCTCCCTCTGATGTAGTAAAGAGTAAGGAGCCAATGCCGTACGTGTGTTACACTGTACGTCTGCAAGAGCTGATGTATGCAACCGTTGAATCTGGTCGATTCCAATGACGTCACGGTATCGCTAGACGCTGATACCTAACACTCCCTCTGAAGCGATCAGGTTCTGCTTCGGAGCTGTAGATGTGTCTTTACTCCCTCTGAAATGACCATGTCTATTTCAGTGGGAGAATTGATGCGCAGTTGCACAAAATCTCATAATCTTGGAATGAGCATTGTTGTGCTGATTCTCTAAACATAGATAACCATCCCATTATTTCTTTTCTTAATGGTTCAAGTGTAGTTAGTGGCACTGGCTTAGTTAATATATCAGCTAACTGTCTGTCAGTAGCTACCCGGGTAATATTTAAATAGCCTTGGCTCACTGCTTCTCTGAAGTGGTGATATTTTACTGCTATATGT
>JAAMXU010000989.1:0-46193 GCA_019693545.1 Chaetoceros muelleri | reverse complement strand
TTCCAATGCCATGCCTCCTCAGTCCAACCAGTTCAAGTCCCAGCACAAGCCAGCTGAAGCCGGTCTCCCAACCGACGCAGATGAAACCTGTTGCAAGTATCACAAAACCCATACTCATGGCTGGACCCATTGCAGAAAGAATCCTGCAGTCCAGAATTCTAATTCAGGCAATGCCAGGAGCCGAGGAAATGAGGAGTCCCATCAGATGGAGCCACTCCAAGAGACCACTGAAGAAAACTCTGGTATCATTCGCGATGAAGAAGAAGATAGTGATGAAGAGTTTTACAAGAAGAAGAAGAAAAGGAAGCCGATCCCATCTCTCCATTCGATTCCCAGTCATCTGTCTTGTCACAGACTCATAGAAATCTTCGGAGGATTGTTGAGTCTGATGTTAAGGTCGCAGATTTCGTTCCAGGAGTGTTATTGTTGGTTTATAGGTTGATAACAAGCAGCAAGAAAAAAACGTTTCATACACTCTAAGTCAATTCAGGTATGTCTATGAGTATCCTAGTAGAAGAAAGTCTCCCGCATGCTTTCTGCGCATGCTGTAAGCCAGGCCCGAATGGCAGTGGGAGGGCCTGGCATATGTACCAAAGCCGGTAGTACGTTCAAGACGTCCAAGACCATCACAATCATGTTTCACCTCCCGCAATTTTACCCTTGACGAACCATCACACATTCATTTAAGGTGGATTCAAACCCAATTAAAAATCCACCCAAGTACCCTATCATTATGGGAAGAGACCTTTGCCTCAAGTTAGGACTATCATTCAGTTTTAATACAACTCCTCCCACCATTGCTTGGGATGATATGGTAATTCCCATGCCACCTCAAGGATCTTGGACGCAAGACAAGATTACCCTGTATCATCTCTCTACAATTGATCAGGCTGATTCTGCAGGGGTTCCCTCGAAGATTGTATTCCGGCACATTTAACTCATTCTCAATCAGTAAAACTTCAAAACCTATATCCCCAAGCCGTACCATGCTAAGGCATTTCCAGTGCCAGCAGTCTCTATGGAACCAGCCCTGATGAAAGCAGAAGTGCAACGTCTTGTTGATCTAGGAGTCCTAATAAAGGTTATTTTTTTGGAATGGGCAGCTCCTAGTTTTGGTGTTCCAAAAGCCAATGGTGAGATTTGTTTCGTTACACCAGATTTTCATATTGTTTACAAATTCGTTGTAAGACATTGATATCCTACCACTCCTATTCCACAGATCCTCCAAACATAACAAGGCTTGACGTTTGTCATTGTCTCTTAGATGTCAACATGGGATTTTGGATGATTCCTCTTGCTATTCTGTCCCCAAAGGTATGTATTACTATTCTACCATGGGGTAAGTATGCGTACTACAAGTGCCTGCCCATGGGCCTTACTTCGTCCCCTGATATTTTTCAAGAGAGAACGTCTTCTATCTATGCCGAATGTCATCATATATCAGGACAATTTGTTGATTACATCAATTTATTTTACAGGTAAACCACAAGAAGAGCAAATTCTGTGGTCACAAAGCCAATTACCTGGGATTTTGTCTTCGCAAGATGGCATTCTCCCTCACACAAAAAAGTTCAAGCCATCTTTAACATGGCACCACCGAAAACTGTCCATCAAGTCCATTCCTTCCTTGGTGCCATAAATCATTACAAGCAGCTGATCTCAGAGAAGTCTCATCTCTGTGCCCCCCTTACTCATATAACAAAGAAAAATGTACCGTTCAAATGGACCCGTGAATACCAGGTCAATTTTGACAAGCTCAAGCAGTCCCTAGCCAATTCAGTTGCTCTTGCTTATCCAGATTTCTCCAAGCCTTTTATCATTCATACAGATGCATCAAAATATCAATTGGGTGCAGTGATTTCCCAAGAAACACCTCAGGTACGCCTAATTGCCTTTTACTTATGTAAACTAACAGACACACAAACCCGTTACTCCATTATAGAGCTGGAGCTTTTATCCATTGTTGAAACTCTCAAAGAGTTTCACACCATTCTCTATGGACACTCTATTGTTGTCTATACTGACCACAAGAATCTCACCTGCTTTGACAACTTCAACACTAATCGAGTTAAAAGGTGGAGGTTAATCGAGTTAAAAGGTGGAGGTTAATTGTTGAGTCATATGAACCAGAGATCCATAATATCAAAGGAGAGTACAATGTAATTGCTGATGCTCTCTTGCAATTGCTGATTAAGCCATCTGTTTGTACATCTGAAAATATTCATTTCCTATTCACTATCGATCCCAATGACTGTCCCCTTGCTTATCCAATTATCAGCCATTCCCAACAAGAAGACCGTTGACTTCAAGAAGCCCTTATCCAACATTGCTGCAACCATTAAGAGGTTCATGTTCTCCAGGAACACCCAACCATTCTTTCCCACAGGAAGATTGTTGTGACGCCAGTCGTGATGTTATCATGACCTATACTAGGGTTCTGCTGTGTTCTCATCACAAGACCATTTTGTCTCACATTTTTTGTTTGTGTTAATTGAGAATCCTGAATGATTACTCTTTTCATTGTTACATGTTTCACCATTACATATTTGACAATTGAGATCCTTCTTGATTCAAACTACGGTTCTATTTATCTTCTCTGTTGTTCTCAAGAACCTACTGTTCTTAATCACAGACCTACATGTTTTTGTATAGTTAGTAATATACATATAATTCAGAATAAACAGTTTACTCAAAACATACTTTTATTGTCATTTTATCTACTATTTTACCACCTTCCACCTTGTGGCAGTGGAGTATCTTACCTTATTTACTACAGAGTCCCCCCTCTCATCATCAGGTGAAAAATGTGCAATATATAACATATTATCACAGTCATAGTTGATTAATGCTACTGTACTTACTAATGTTCGAATGAGGTTTATAATGATATATGATAGAAAAGAGTCCAAAACACATCGCAATGTCGATCCTCCCCCTCCAACAGAACAACCTCCAACAAATGAAAGGATGGCAAACTCTGACACAAAATGAGCTACAGGAGAACATAACAAGGCGGACAATGTTCAGGTCATCGATATGTCTTTCATTGACGATGATTGCTGCATGATATTTACTGGTACCACTTTGTGTCTTTTGGATGTGTTCTGTTTCAAGAATATGTCAGCAACTGTACCTGTTATGTACTAACTACTGTAGTAGAGAGAGCTGGTAGTACGGAGGACTTGTTGCAGCCTTCCATGACGCAATGCACCATCCAACCAAGTGCGTACGCGTGTGTTAGATCGAAACTCGAAACTAGAAAGTACACAAGTACCCGGGTACCCGGGCGGCGCTGCAACAAACCATCATCCATGATAAAAACTACAGTACTGTATCATCTCCTATCTCTCATCTTGCTCCCCTAATTAATTAATTATTGACTGTGCGCTATAAAGAAACAAAACGCATACATGCATGCATAACTACCTGCTTACTTGGATACAAACATGAGCTCCAACTACTTTGCAAAGTTATTACTCCTTTATTGCTGTACTTCAAGTGCTTTTAGTTTCTCCTTGTGGACACATCAACAACGCCGGGCGACCACATTTCCTAGCCTAGCAGCAGTGCATGCGTCTGCGTCATCATCATCATCATCATCATCATCACACATTATCGCAGATGAAGAAACCCATAAAGCAATCAACCGACGAAACTTTTTATCTTGTCTCGTTGCTACGGCACTCATAGCCCCGGGTGTTGCACATGCCGACATTGAAGGAGTTGTCACACCGTCTTTTTCACAAGGCCCACCGACTACTTCGGTGGAACAGGGAGGGGTCAAACTTTATACCACCAAATCAGGTCTCAAATATATCATACTGCAGGAAGCTCCGTCCCAATCAGCTCCATCACCACGATATGGCCAATTTTTGACGATTTCCTATAAAAGTTATGTCAAACTTCCCAATTCAGATTTGCAACAATACGATTCTGACAAGGCCTACTTGATCAAACATGGCAATGGAAGACTTATACCAGGTCTTGACGAGGGATTACATACCATGAAACTAGGAGAAGTACGTAGGATCATCATCCCTCCAAAACTTGGATATATTGGGCCGGGTGTTCTCGGTCCTTTGCCATCTTCGCCTTTGGGAAGGTTTAAGTTGAATAGACTTTTGGAGCAGATGGTGGAAGCTAGGGCAGGGAATATAGTCATGGACGTGGAACTCAAGAATGTTTTGGATGACGAGGCAGATCAGGGGTACTATGAAGATGATAGTATAAGTCCCGAGGATTTTAATACATTGAGGTCTAATTTGTCGGAAAAAGCTAGACAGGCCAGAGCTGCGAAACAGGGTGGAGGTAGTATCTTGGATTTTTCATTTGAGTGAGTGAGTGAGTGACGACGGACAACCTGCAATCCAATCGTATTGATTTTTTTATAAAATACTTTAAAACATTCCTTTCAGTATTTAGTCCAGATCAAGGATTTCTTCATCCTCGTCTTCGTCCGAGTCTTCCATGTATTCATCATCGCCATCAAAGTCTTCATATGCATCACTTGTCGTATCACCCCCCTCGGATGCATCATCTGCTTCAATGTTCCACTTCTTGGACTCTTCGTCCATCCTCTGTCGCCTCTGTTTTTCCATTTCCGCCAGTTCTTCTGGAGTCTTCTCTCTGTAATTTGGATTGCCAGCACGATGCTCCGCGCGTCTCCGTTCTCTTTCCGCCTTTCTTCCTTCCTTACTCCCATCGTTCTCTGCACTGCTACTAAAAGTAGAAGAAACTTTTTGTTTGGCACTTCTTTGCTGCTCCTTTTTCTTTTGGTTGCGTTCTCTCTTGGCCCTTTCTTGTTCTTCTAGCTTCTTGGTCCTGGTCTTTACCTGTGGAGTTCCACTTAGCTTCTGTGGTGCCAATGAACCATTTTTGACTTGATTGATAAGATTGCTCATATTGTTAAAGGATATAACATCCTTCATGGGGGCTATGCTTGTAATCAATCTTCCCTGCTTGGAATCTATCCCCCCACTAATCTTTTGAAAGACGACAAAGCGATGATGACCCGGTTGATATTCAGGAAGGTACTCTTCCAATCCTGTCAATAGCAAAGTTTGCGAGTCCACGCTTGCAAACTGCACATCCTCATAGGTACTCAACAAATTCTTAAAGGCATCCTTGAGTGCCTGTGGAGGTGTCCATCCCTTGAGCAACAAGGCACAAATACCTTTATTGAGACATTTTGCCTTCAAATCTTTGGTGGTTTCAATCTTTGCAGCATGGGGCTCCAGCATCCCCTTGAGAACCTTTGTGAGCATATGTCCAGTTTTCAAATGCTTTTCAGGAATTTGTTTGGGAGGCCCCACTTTTCCAGAGATAAAAATAGTTGGACGCCTTTTCAAGTCAAGATTGAATTTTTCCTGAATCGTCTTTCCCGAGGGTAATTTGTGTGTACAATCCATCAAGGAAAATTGTGCAATCATGTTGTTATTGGAATGAAGTTCATCCATGGAATCCTGGAATACGGATGAAATTGGTAGGGATTTCTTGCCCGATCCTTCGGCCGGCAGAGTGTGACAGAGAATCACATAATTGCGTCCCTCTCCTTCTCCAAAGAATACCTCGCGAAGTGCTAGTTCATCTGTCACATCAATCCGAGGAATCTTGTGTATATATATTATGATAGCAGAGAGAGAGAGAGAGAGAGAGAGAGAGATTAGCAGGTATAATTGTGTGAAACTTTAGAAACCAATGCAGCAGACTTGTACGAACTGTCTACTTGCAAGAAAGAACTTACCTCTGTACTGATTCCCTTCATAAAGTAGTATGCCACAAAAGCGATGACGACTCCAATGGCAGGCTTCAGTAGTTTGTCAATGGGAGGTGGTTTCTCAGTCTTATTTTTCTTGTTGGCCATTATGGTGTTACTACTTCGATTTTATTTTGTGAACTGTATTGAACTTTTTATCTTTCTTGGTTGATGGGTGCAGATGATATATTAAAAAAAATATATCAATCAAGTCAACAACAGAGCATCTATCTTCATCGATCATTGTGCGTATGTACGTAATTACAAAGAGGGAAGGTACAGGTTGGTTTGTGGACAAAAACAGGCACAAAAACTGCACAGTAGCTCTACTGGTAAAAAAGTGCACACGTACCCGGTACAGCACAGAGATTATTATGCTGCTGAAGCACTCAAGAAGTCGACACATAAAACACAAACAAGCAATCGTCGCACAAACGAAAGCAAACTTTTTGTTGTCTCTACTGCAAGAAAGAGACTCTCGTATATATGTATTGACAGTTATCTCCAATTATCTACCTACTTGCCTACCTATTTACCTACCTAATTACCTGTCAACCAGCCTCAACAAAAACTCCGTCAACGACTGAGCGAGTCAAGAGTCAAGATCTTCAGCACAGGAAGTAAAATAATGATATATTCTCTTAGAATGATGTTACCATCAACCTCAACTTTTGTCACCATTGGCATGCTCGCCAATCTTGCCATTGTATCTTCTTACGGTACCACATCCACATCCACAACACATCCATCTCGTTCTCAATTCTTGAAAGCATTCCTTACATCTACAGTCGTGGCAACCATCCAACCAACTGAATCAAAAGCCAGCAGCGATAAACAATTTAATCTCTCACCCAATGAAATAGCATCCATTGTGGAGGAGGATTTGGTAAAAAACTCCTTTCTCACCAATGGAAAGTTGACCAGATCTATTTATGACGAAAAGGCAACTTTTACGGATGAAATTGATACTTACGGTTTAGACCAGTGGATCAGGGGTACTTCCAAATTATTCGTTGGTCCTCCTGGCTCGAGAGTTAGTTTGGTAGGACCCATGGAAGCAGATGACAAAAAGATAGAGTTTCGCTTTGAAGAAGATTTAATGTTCAATATACCATTTAAACCTATGGTGAATCTAAGTGGCAAGGTGATATTGGAGCGCGATGAAAAGACTGGTTTGATAACAAGCTATAGAGAGTATTGGGATCAGGATGTGAAGACTGTTTTGATGACTGCGAAATTGAAATAGATTATAGAAGTAGGGATGTGCTTACTGAAGGCGTCAAACTATATAAACATATCATCGTGTGCATGATTTACTAACATATACATACATACAAACACTGCCCCAATGATGCTATTACACCAAAGTATTACTGATGCACAGTTGCTACTTGGGGTCTCCTTGGTTTTCACTTTATCGTCTGCTGTAGTTTGGCCTGTCGCCATCTTCTTGTAGCTTGATAGTATATTGTTTCTGAGATATCTTCAGGATGCTTCTTTCTTTACCTTGCAACCATTCAATGATTGTTGGTTATAACGACAGTGTCACCAATAGCAATATCAACTTCAGGCTTGGGAGAGTCAGCAAATACCACTTCGATTATGAGACCATTGAGATCCTTGGTGAGTTTAGCAATCTTCTGTGATAGGTGTGCATGTGATTCGTAGCTGTCTTGACAATGGTTCTTTGTTGCTCATTAAACAAACAAACGTAATTATATATTTTTATTATAATGTTGAAACTGAGTTATACAAGATAAGACCCAAGACCACAAGTCTACGGTTGTAAGTACTTAACTTATGGCTCACACAGCAGTTAAAAGTAAAGTTCAGTTTATTACTTTAATTCTGAGATTAAATTAAAAAGATGAGTTCACTATCGATCGAACTCATATTTCATCGTTATTTCCAATTTTGACCGTTGTATTGTCCTCATCATTATTCACTTGGTTTGAAATATTTATGTCATTATCTTTTATATTTAAATGATTTTTTCCTTTATTGTTCAATCGTATCAAATCGTTTTCCATCATCACAATGTTTACAGCTCACCTTCTTCACTGGGGAATCCTGCACTCTTGACAAACTCTCCAGCTTTCTGCGCTCCATGAACTTCCTTCTTCATGTACATATGCTCTGATTTGGTTACAGTCTTCATGCAGATCACTGGATAAGACTCCTCATACTCTTGGTCTATCCACCTGTCCGAGAAGTCTGCAATGAACAACTTGTTTCTTCAAAGGCAGCTGCATGTAATGAAGATAAGAGTATATTTCGAGGACTTGATCATAAAAGTTTCGTTTAGCCATGTCATAGGGCTTGATTACCTTGTTTTCGAGGTAATGGACATGCTTGTTGTACACAGTCCAATGCCTCACCCACATGATTTTCCCAATCTGGAACCAACAATACGTCTTTTATTGTTGACAATGCTCATTGGCACTGGATCCAAACTTTTCGAGGGTGCTCTTAGGGGCAGCGCCTTTGTTTCCATGAAGGAGCAATTCAAAGAATACATTCTTGTCTCTGGCAAAGGCATTATACTGATGATTTTCAAACCTTGTTTAAAAATACTGACCAACTGGTCTCGTGTGTGGTTGGTAGTTACCTGCAATAGGTAATCCAAGAGCTCATCCATCTTCTTGTGCTGCTGGTTGTTCACGATTCCAAGATGCTCAAAAATCTCCATATGTTTCTTGTTCTGTTAACCGTAAAACTACTAGCATAGATTTAGTGCCGTAGCGCATCTATTTCACCTTCCTTGGGGATTCAAGTCACTTGATAGAGGACCTCTACATCAGCCAGACTAATCACACACAACAGAGGCTTGGCTTGTTTCTTGGAATCCTCCTTCTTGAAAAAAACGGCATTCCTTCCACCTCTGTTACTTTTCTTGTCTTTGGACATCTCTCATGAACTCGTTGCCCTGTCTCTCTCACAGGAAGCAAGGATGTCCAATGGTCTCTCTCTTGTGATCTTAAATTTACCTTTTTAATAAAACTTTGGATTTATATACAATACATATTATTATGCAGGTCCTCCATCTCTAATTAATAGTACTCTACTAGTTCTAAACACTTGTCTCCATACAACAATGATGTGTTTTATTATAAAGTGAGCTTATTCTATTTCTGATTTCTCGTCCCTCTTCTCATTTCTCTGTTCAAGACTTAAATAATATTCTTCAATCATCTGGCTTGTTTGGTCTCTCTTCTTTCATTCCAGATATCCCAATGCTATCCTCGGAAGCTTCTATTTTGTGAGGAAGATTCTCTCTATCGTACCTCTCTCAAGGGCCATTGTATGTCACCCCTTCTATGGGTTCAGGCCTTATCTCAAACTATTTCTCCTCCGCACCTGACTCCCCACTATGAGTGATGGTCGTGAAGATACTACTTTTCCAACATTGCTCATACCTTGGCCAAATTAGGTATGTATTTATATAATGATGAGACAGATGCGTAGATAACAAGTCCACGTAGCTCAGTCGGTAGAGCGCCCGGCTTTTAACCGTGTGGTCGTGGGTTCGATCCCCACCGTGGGTGTCCCGTTTTGCTACGCTACTTTCCGTTTACGGAGTACAGTCTATCTCCCGGGGCGTGATCGTCATGCGGTTTCTGTCCCCACCGTGGGTGGTAGTACTTCTTTTGCGTTGCCTTTTCTGTGATGCGATTGACTTTTTCCCCACCATCCCCCGATGTGGGTGCTTCGATTCCCTACACTTGTTTACTCTTCTGCTACTGTATCATACATTAGAGAGGTAATAGTCAAAACAGACAACAGTCAAGTAGATAGTGGCGAGGGATGACTCGCCGCTGTAGTAAGCAACAATATCCATGCAACACCTTTTCATTCGAAAGTATGGCTAGCCGTCGTTTACATGCATGTGGTAAAAACCTGCTCTTTCAATACTCAGAAGGGAGTCGTTTAGTTATATAGTTGAAAGTATCTTGATTCTTAAAAACTATTACTGAGACTTATATCTTGCTCCATACCTGTTGAGCTTACTTTGGATGTTCGAACAATTTCAGTTTCAAAATGTCAATCACGGCGGGCGGCCTGGATCACCAACAAGATTGACAAATGAGAAGGAAAGAAGCACTTTAGTTGATTGATTGTTCTCAATTTTAATGATGAAATGTGTCGTGCATCCGTACCGTTTATTGTATGATATTTTTTTGAAATGACGACTAATTTTCAAAGTTTGATTCACTGTTTAAAAATTTTAAAGAGCTGTTCCACCTTGTTGTTTACTACTACTACCTGTATTTCAGATCAACAATGAGCAATACATGCTTGAAACATTTTGCCAATCTAATACGCAGTAGTTCGAGCTTCTAAGTCTTCTCTCGATTTTCAAAAATTGCCACCTGGATTCCTGTTCAGGGTCCATACATTAGCTGACAATAAAATGAATATCGTAGATTTGCTAGCATTTAGTGAATTAATTATTTAACGTTTTTACGACGTCTCCATTTCAATTTGATACGACGCACTTATCCTCAAAGAAGCATTTGTGAAGATTTGTGATTGCTTCGTCAATCTGGTCATTCTTGAGAACAAAACTAATGTTCACTTTGGAAGCACCCTGACTCATCATTTCTACTTTGATTCCACAAGTATCAAACACACGGAACGCAGTAGCCAAAACTTCAGACGATCTCTCTACATCTGTGATAAGTGTAAGGATCGCGCGGTCCTTTTTCACTTTAACATTAGCATATTCACTCAATTTCGCTACAGCATGATCGACATTATCAATTTTCTGCTTCTTATCAAGTGTTAGAGAGACAGAAACTTCAGAAGAAGCAAGTACGTCGACTGATAGACGGTTTTGTTCCAGATCCCTAAATACATTGGCAAGAAAACCGTAAGCTCCAAGCATTTGAGTTGATTCAATATCAAGAAGTTGGATTCCTCTTTTGCACGTGATTGCTGTGACCTGGAGAAATAATTACAATAGAGAAGAAATATGTTAAAAACAACTAAGGATTCATTTCTTGATCATTTTGACTACACATTACACATTCGTCACTTACCAGGCGAGGGGCAGGACCATCTCTTTTTCCAATCACAGTACCTTTTGCACCAGGATTGTAGGAATTCTTCACACGAACTGGGACATTGTGTTTCATAGCTGGCTGCATAGCAATAGGGTGCAATACCTGAGCACCAAAGTATGCAAGCTCAGAAGCTTCTTCGTAACTCACATCGTCCACAGGAATAGCCTTATCGACAAGACGTGGATCAGCTGACAAAATACCATCGACATCCTTCCAAACTTGAATTTCATCCAAATTGCAAGCAGCCCCGATGGCAGTTGCACTCAAATCACTTCCTCCCCTTCCCAAAGTTGTGATTTTACCATTAGGATCATGACCAATAAACCCCGTTACAACCGCAACTACATCAGGGTCGAGTCTGTTGAGAAATGCATTCCGAATAGCATCTTCACTCTCTGGCAACAATTTGGCATCACCAAAATTAGAATCTGTCAACACACCTACATCCCATGCATCAAATGCCTGGGCCGGTACACCAATCTGATTCAACCTTGCTGCAACAATCCTCACAGAACATCTTTCTCCATAAGACACAAGCTGATCCAATGATTTCGGACTCAATTCTTGAATTAGCTTGACACCATTCAACAAATCCTCACATTCGTCTAAAAGCTCCACAACTTCTTTCCTTACATTTTCGTTCACTTCAAACTCGTCCAAAGCTGTATTGTGCAGAGTACGGATAGCATCAATATTCACCCTTCCTTCCAGAGCAAAATCTCCAGCCGAAAGCAAGGCATTTGTAGTCTTTCCCATGGCAGAACAAATGACAGCACGTGGACGGTATCCTGCTGCAATCTGATCTTTGATGAGTGCGGTTACATGATGAATGCGTTCGGCATTCGCAAGTGAAGATCCTCCGAATTTCATGGTGACATCAATTTTATCCTATCAAGATGGTGTTGTAGAGTTGGAAATCAGTTCTGTAAGAGAGGCATTCCATACCATACCATACTATACTATACTAACTTCCAACCAGCAAGGCTAGATAGAGAATTCACTTACCTTCTTGGAATTACCAGAACTAGTGAAACTTTGCTTTTCTTTAAAATCTTCCACAATACTAGTTTCTTTGTCGACAACAGCATTGCTTTCATCTTCTGATGACATTCTTGGGACATAACAGGCTCCATTTTGTTGACGATGACGAGCGATGACACTCCTACTGCTGGAAGAAGAAGGAGCCAAGGAAAAAGCCAATGCAGGTGAACCAATCGAGCCAAGGCTTACTAGAAGCGTGGTTGCAATCGTAGAGATTTTCATGTTTTCTTTCTTTCTTTGTCGTATTGCTATATTCGTATAACTTCGTCACTTCTTAGTTGTGTTTCAACGTTTTAGAATCCTTCCAAGATATGTGATGCTATGACCTTCAATATGTAGCTCTGTGGAAGAGAGTTTTACACCTTGTACCACCATCACACAAACCATGGCGAAGGCGCGAGGCGAGCTTTCGCCTTCATCATGAAGATCCTCTTGTGGTGGTGTACCGTACTACTAACTGGCGGTAACTGTACCCTACCAAACCCGGCTAAAAGTACACACTCAGTAAAAGAAAGATGTGATGTGTCTGATTTCTATCATGTGCGTGTTGGATTGCCACTTGCCACACATTATGGCTCGCACAAGAAAAAAGGAGAGCCATCCATTTCTACAGTAGAACAACTTGGTACGTCAGCCGGTCAGTGTCCCGTCCTACTATTGCACACGTACAGTACAATTGCACCGCATTAAACTGCATCTGTTATGATAAGGGGCAATACTATCCTTTCACCATACTTACTGTACTGCCCGTGGATAGCTGTCGCCCGAAACGAAAACGAACAAAAGTATCGTATGTACTTAACGCAGTGATTTCTCGGACTCATCAAAAATGGGACTTGGTACTTCTGAACCAAATGTCAGTGCATCTGGATATTTCTGTTATTTCAAGCATTGTATTACTCCCAACTCCCAACATACTGTAAAATTATCAATTTCTTTTCGTATGTACTTCAATGAGAAATATATGTACTAGTAATTGATTAAAAAAGTTGCAAAAACTCCAAATTTCTAATTTCTTTCCGTACGTAGAGTGTAGTAAAAAAACAAATTCCTACGTTTGGGTACGATGACTACTTTTTCTTCATAACGTGTCATGGTCCTCAAATGGAGAGTCCGTCGTGTCGTGTAAATAGAACATGTTAAATTTTCAAAAATCAACTCCCGCTAAATTACGGGACCTTCTGAAATACGACAGTTTTAGCTGCATCAAACTTCCTATCCATCGTCAAGAAACGACAGATTTTTTTACACACAAAAATAGAATTTCATATTTTGCCACCGTGTGCACGTAAAAATAGAAAAGCACCTTTCGTGACACTACACACTGTTTCATACTCTATATTAGAACATCACGCCTTGCTCTTCGCTGCCATTCCATGGAATAGGGAATAGGAGTGCGGCAAAACTTCGTTGCCATATCTTATATCCTCTTTGTTTACCTCTTCTAAGATTGTAAAATTTTTCTAATTACATTGGGCAGCAGGAGATTCTTTTCAAGAGTAGCAATTTGTTCAAGCTCCAACTCCTCCTCTATCAAGAGCATTGAAGTTACTACTGCTGCCGTCCTCCTCTAGCTAGCTAGAGATTTATCTATCAATATCCGTCACTGAATTACATTCCACCAACTACTGACAATAGAAAAAAAACAATCATCATGGCAAAACATGTGTTTGTGCAAAAAGAAAAACACAAGTCGACAGGGACTACTCTGCTACATGACAATGACTATATTGAACTTTCAGTCTCGAGCCCTTGCTCCTCTGAACCACAATTATCATCCTCCAATGCACGACGTATCATAATGCAAGACTATTGTTGTGGAGAAAGAGATAGATCCTCTTGCTTCTCCTCCCACAGTAGCAAGAAGGAATCAAAGACTTCCTTTCCAAAAACAGTTCGAGGTTTATTTCAAAGAAAGGAACGACGTCATTTTCCTTCTTCCGCTCCTTCTTCACTTCCCTGCGAAGAATGTACCACGACTTCCACTAGGAGTAGTACTACGGAGCAAAACTCCTCTCGTCGTTCTTTGCGAAGAAGGAATGGTCACAAATGTGGTTCTGGTAGACGTGACGACGGTAGTTCCAGTCACGGACATGTAGAACATGAAACGGTAGTGGTTTATCCAAAAGTTCGGAGACCATCGCTGCAAATCAAGAACATGCCAGATAGATTTCGAAAAGAACAGCCCATATCTAGTAGAAGCGTTTCCGAACGAGACACGGAAAACAATGATTCGATACCACCCTTTGTATTGCCCGTTGGTTCTTCTAGTAGTAGCAGTGAACATAATCAATTTGTGGAGGCAAATACTCCTCTTCACTCGAATAAAACGTTACACTTTCATTCCTTCTCGCTTGGAAATGACAGTCAGACTGATGCAAATAGCATATCGAAAATGGAAGACCCTCCACAGGAGACTTATTTCTCCATGACTGATTTTGCCAAACACAATTGGGTGGAGACCATCATGTCTAACTCAAGCACTACAGAATCACTGTCGTCGCTTGGGTTTCTTTCCATTATGGCTGCCACTGTAGTGATCCATCCCATGCTATTTGTGACGGGTGCTGCCACGGCAGTTTGGGCTGTAGGGGTTGTTCATGCAGTGGAAAAGGGATATGAATTCTTCACGGACGGACAGTTTCAAAACATATTTTGGGCCGATGCAGGAGAAGAGGCTACAGCGGCGGTCGACAGTCGTGGCGGGGAGGAGGAGGATGCGGAAAATGCTCATGAAGAAAATAGCAGATCCAGTCATACATGTAACAGTCCACAACATCTGCAACAACAAAAACAACGGCATTCATCCCCAACAACGACACGCTCCACGGATGATAGTATTCTTTCTTCATCACCATTTTTAACACTCCCACCGTCGCCTCCACTGCCTGCCACTCCGCATCATTCGTCTCAATACAAACACCCGACATCCCAGGATCCATCCATTCTTGCGCATTTTCCTCCACTGGAAAATCAATTGGTCACGGCTGAGTTTCCTGGATTGAACGCTCTCGAATTCTTCCATGTTTTCTTTTCAGATCATGCGCCCTATTCGTGGAAAGAATTTCAGCAGAGCATGGGAGACGTGGACATTGAATTTGGAACATGGAACAAACTGGAACAACCTCCAAATCCATCCACTACCTTTCATCCATATGTACAACTGGACAGTTTACCTCACTATCCTCTACCATCTTGTTCAAAAAAAGAAAGAATTTGCACATTTAAAACTCTCACAAAAAGTTACTTTGGACCAGCTTATGCCAGTGCTAGAAAGATACAACGGGTGTCGAAATTTTCCACTCGCCTTGTCATTTTAGAAAACAAAACGGAATTATTTGACATTCCTTTTTCCGACCGATTTTTCGTCCTGGAGAGATGGACCATTGAATCCACCAAGCACGATGCCAACTTTCATCCATCCAATAACACCGCCATGAAGTATACCACCCGTCTTTCTGTATCTGTACAAGTTTTCATGCGCAAACCTTGCAATTGGGAGAAACAAATTCGTTCCAAGACTCTCTCCACCATGACGGATCTAGTCACAACTTGGAGTGAGAAGGCGACTCAGGCGTTGGATTTGACATTACGGAGAAAGTTGGAACGGATGAGGGTACGTTATGAAACACATAACGGGAAGAGTCTGTACAGTTTTCAAAGTCAGACCACTCATCAAGATGCCAATAATCTCAAGAGCCCTTCCGACGGCAGCGTTTCAAGTCGGACATTGTCATCTCTATCGTTTCTGAGTAACAATCGGATGACAAAGTCTCGTGGTGCATCCATGAAAAAGAAAATGCCGGAAACATCCGAGCAGGAACTCATGAGAATGCACCAGAAACAACTGAAATTGTTGGAAGAAAAGATTGCATCGGGTGACTTGGAATGGTGTAGCATCGAAACAAAGCACTGCCTATCGGCGGGCAAAGGACTGGCTTTTGCCAGAGTGTTGGATCAAGAACGCAACACGCTGACGACTTCTCCATCATTGTCGCCAAAAAAAGCTAATTGTAACGATACAAAAAAGAAAGGAGGAAAGAGATCCGACAAGGCGTTCAAGAAATGGGCTATCAATCATGGAGTCAAAGGACTTTTATTGAGCGACGACAAAAGAACAAGTGCAGCAGACGTAAAAGGATTGGGCAGTGTCAAGAAGAGATTAATTTTGAGACGAAAAAGCGATGTAGCGACTTGACTTATACTGTCTTATCTCGACTTGCTGAACATTTTATAGATGACGGCAATGAACGAAACGGGTCAACATACAGTTAAATGCTGGAAGTTAGACAGGAAAACGGCTAGTAGGAGCGAATAGAATCAACCATGATTATAGTTTGACTTGCATGCATTATTTTAAATATAGTATCTGAGAAATAAAAGAAGACGTGGATAAATATATCATTAGAGAGAACAATCAACAAATAGACAGCAGGGCAAGAACGAAACAACTAGAGAGAAAGAGAAATAGGAATAGAAACTTATACCATCCCCATCCTACATGACACTACACTCGTACACTATCCTATAAGAACTTACAATTCCAGACCCATTCCGTCATGAATTTCATAATCTTCCAATGTTATATGATCCTTGTACACAGTGTACCACTTTTTGATTTGTAACTTTTCCGGTCTGGTTCCCAGCTGTGCCGCTGCGAGCTTTTTCAAATCCCCAACCGTATCATCTTCATTGCACTTGACACGAACTTTTTTACCGAGGCGGTCATTGAGTATTACTTCTATCATTCTGTTTTCAATGGAGAACAGAAATCAATGTTTGTTGCGTTCAAGAGAGATGATGAGTTGAGCTGTGTTCTGTGTTGGTTGGTATGGTACCTTGTACTGTTTGTGTCTCTACAACTTTTTGAATTTTGATTTATAGAATGGGGAGCTACCCTACTGTACTTTCAGACAACGACAGACGTTCACCTAACACGACAGTCATCGATCGTCCCTTCGTTCTGAGGATGCATTGGTACATACCTGTACACGTACGTTCGTACAAAAAATTATAAACACACCCGCCCATCGTTGAAATTTCCAACTTATAAGACTCGTACTGTTTTGAAAATTTCAAAGACAAAACTTAGACACGAATGAAGCTAAATGCCATTGTTTAGGATGCTATTCTAGTAACACACATAATTGTAACATCTTTGAATCCAATCCCTGGAGTCTTGTCGAATGCCCTTGGCTAGTCTTGAGAAACGGTCAACGACAGATCTACGTGACGGTGTGACATACAAATTGGTTTGCAATTGCTACTCCAACCAAATGAAAAAACATATTGATCTTGCCAACCATTGTTTATCGCCTTTTGTCTCTCATCATATTCACTCACCACTTCCTTGCGTGCGGACATCTCAATGCTTCTATTGATTGATTGATTGATTGATTGATTCACTGCGCAAATTGTTGATAGATCTACTCCTTGCTTCTACGTATATTAGGGTACAATCCTCATGCTCCTCCGTTTGTCCAATCAAGTCACTAGTAGTAATATGAGAGCGTCCTGTCTATTCTTGTGGTTATTATGTAACTTATCCTGTAAGCATTATACTCTGGCACTGCGAAATTCCAATAGAGACGATGGTAGTCTGCAAGATGACTCACATCTGCTACAATCGCAAAAAGTAAAACAACCGCACCAGCAGCGGCAACGGCACAAACGGAAGCAACGGCAACGGTTAAAAGCTTCCAGAGAGTTGCAATGTGAGTAACACCTCTTGTTGATCGTTCCCTTGGTTGGCGTGTTTTTCAAATGTTTCATGATTGTGAATTGTATCATTTTCAATTTTTGAATTTGAAGAAAAAGGACATTAAGATGACTCACACACTTTTTTTCTTTTTTGAAACTCTCTCTCTGTGCAGATTTCGAACAAACGTCAAGTGTCCAATGTTACGTGGCCCAAGTAGATGGCATCTCTCCCCCTCATCTGCCCGAATTGCCGTGGATGCTCACCTGTACAGGGGCCACCTTGGTCGATCCCAGCTCGCGTCAAAAGCTGTACGAATACAAACTCCATGGAGATACCGATGCTGCGTTTGAATCGATGGATCTGTCGGGGGGTCATGTGAAAATTACTGCCCCTCCAGAGGCCATTGTGGGGGATACGATTTATTTCAATTCGGAAACGATGCCCAAGATTGTGATTGAATATGATCATGAGAGACGAAGACGGTTGCAATTGGCAGGAACGTCAGGAACGAGAAAGGTCATGATTGTAAGGGTCAGCAATGATAGTAGTTCTGACCGAAGAGTACAGCAGAGTGCATATGCATTGTATCAAGATTTCTTTACAGACGAAAATAATTTGGTGAGTGAAGAATGTGAAATGACAAATAACGTTTGTGTGTTTCGAAATTGATGTATTGCCGTAAAAAGTATGAATGGATGAACTAACGCCTAGTTTGTGGTACTCCCAACCTTACAGAAAAAAGTATATCAGAAATGTTCCAATGGAAAACTCAATTTTGTCCCAAGCCCTAGTTTCACCTATGGAGTCATGGAAGTGAATGCTCCTTGGAACATTTGTGGTCAGCTGTGGATTGACGCATTTAATTCCTTGGGAATACGCATGGAAAATTACGACGCTGATCACATGATGGTGGTCATGCCGGATTGTGTCAACTGGAATAATGCAGCTGGGTGGGGGCAAACTCCGGGATCCATTACTTGGTTTCCATCGGCTCATGCTTCCAAACCAGTAACGCAAGTACATGAGATGGGTCATAATTTTGGTCATCGGCATTCAGGGAAAAATGGTGTTAGTTATGCGGATGACACAGGATATATGGGCAACAAAGCAGTGTGGACGGATGAGGGATCGGCCATGTGCTTTAATGCTGCCAAAACATGGTGGTTTGGATGGTTCTCGAACAATCATCGAACCGTCAAAGTTTCGTCCTCTTCGTATTCAGGAATTCTTGCATCTCCTGCTCAGTCAACGATGGCAGGGTCGAACGATATAGTAATCAGGATCTTGGCAGAAGGATATGGAAATAAAGATTTGTTTGTTGTTTTTAATTTAGCTGCAGGCGCCAATGCTGGAGTGGTGGGAAGTCGTAATCAAATTGTCATTATTGAGCAAAGCTCAGCGACATCTGAAAGCACATGGATCGCCGATCTATCTGGAGGGGATAGTTGGCAAAAGGCAAACTGGGGATCTGGAACACTTGTGGTAAAGAACTGTGCTATCAATTGGGGGACTCCTACTACGGCCAAACTTGTCATTGCATACTCATCTTCATCAGCCCTAGATTGCAATAGCTATGTTACGTCCCCAAACGTGTTGCTAGATAACCAATCTACGGCAGGACAGATTCCAGAAAAGTTTGATGATACGCAGCTATTTACCTCATCGCTATCGCAAACTTCTCAAGAACTGGATTCTCCGACGTCTGTATGTAAAGATATTCCAGGCTGGTTTGATGCTGATGGCCCATCGTTCAACTGTGAGTGGTATTCTAGCATGGATAGTGAATTACGTTGTAGGCACAGTAAAAGGCATCCCAACAATGGTCACACTGCCATGACTGCTTGTTGTGTCTGTGGTGGAGGTGAGACAGTGCAAGTGACGGGTGATGAATGCCATGATGAACCTGGTTGGTACGATAGCAGAGGAAAAGACTGTGATTGGTATGAAATAAAAACCAAACGCTGTAATCGAGAAAGGTATGGAGTTAAAGGAATGACAGCCAAAGAAGCATGTTGCATCTGTAAAAATGTCCAATAGATATTGGTTTTTGGTATAAAGTGTGGCTACCATCTATATGATTGACTTGATTAAGAAATCAATTCAGTTGATGTTAGTTTGTAGATAATGTATTTCAATAGACTGCAATGCCCAACAAATTTTATCTTTTGGGACAGGATCCCAACGGGATTGTTTTGTACCCGTGCGTAATTCAGAGTTCAGCACCTGGCACCGTAAACCCTGTTCAACTCTATTTCATTTAACATTAGACGAGAAGTTAGAATAAAATACATATTTATGAAGAAATCAATTCAATTGATGATACACTGTAGTTCGTACATGATGTATTCCAATAGACTGCAATCCCCAACAAATTTTATCTTTTGGGAAAGTATCCAAACGGGATTGTTTTGCCATACGTACTTAAGAGTTGAGTACCACGGGGCACCGTAAACTATGTTCAACTCTATTTCATTTAACATTAGACGAGAAGTTAGAATAAAATACATTAAGCATTTTGCTCTAGTTATTTGAATAAACCATGTTACTCTTAATTGCGAAATTCGAAGCCAAGGATTCAATCCTAAGCGCATTCAAACATGGCGTGTATACATTCCCCGTTAAAAGGATAGAATCCATTTTTCCATGTCAAGCAACTCCAACCAATTATTGGTTTCATGACCACCTTTCGTATACCAATCGGCAAAATCATCAAAGGATACAGACTGCTCATTGCTTCCGTCATGGAATGTATCTAATGTTACTTCGAAAACACTGTCAGTGACCCAATTAGAAACTTTCATGATGATATTTATATCCTCTAGGTGATCATCGAATGAATGCCCTCTGTGTAGCAAAATATTCTGTGCTGGCTCATTTCCGAGTTCACACGACGAAATGTAGAAAATAACTGTCAAGAATGATCGAAGAAAACAAATCATTTGAGATCGACTAAATCGCCCTGTTTTCTTGACATCAAGAATATCAAACGCAAATTCGAGTTTCTCGCTCTTGCGCCCTTTACAGAGTACGATTAAGCCACAGATAATTTCATTAGTTACAGCGGTACCATCAAAATTCACCATTTGATCAAATACAGAACGGAACAGTGCGTGGCAATGTTGCTTCATATTTGTATCCATATTTTTCCCAACTTCGTTGCCAAGAACTGCTTCAACGGCTGAGTTATACTGACTTCGTGATATTTTGTATCCATTAGCTGCGTTCAAAATGAGATGACACATGGTGCGTATATCCATCTCGTTCAAACCGCTGGCAATTAGTATTTTTTTCAAAAGTTGAACTCGGCGTGGTGGTACCGAAGCTATTCTGTGATTCTTTTCGTCGAATGAGAGTTTGAACTGATAAGGGTAAGTGCTATCATTTTCTGATAGAGCGCCATATGGTGCTGGAGAGGGCGCTGGAGAAGCTGCTGTAGTCAAATGATCAGTAATAGCAGAATCACCGACTTTGGGCAGCATATCGAAGCCAAAGTCTACATCAAAACAATCAATATCCCCTATATCACCCATGTCCCCTATGTCTGGTCCGAACGGATCAAAACCGTCGTCGTGCGGAACTCGTGGACTAAAAATCGAGCGGTCTGCATTTCTATCAGGGGATTGCACAAATTGAACCCTATTTTGTTGGTTGTTCCTGTTATCTTTGACCTTCTGATCAAGATCAGGGTTTGAATTCATGAGCATTTTTTCGGCCTTTTCTTTGTCAAGAAAAGCCCACTTTTCCAAATCGAGAAGTTCTATCCATGGAGCTAATTCATAACCTCCTTTATTGTACCACTCGCCGAATTCATCAAAATTTATCCTATCTGTTTTCCTCGTTTTCCACTGATGCCTCATTACATCATTTGTGACTTTATTGGCAGCATCAGCGATATATGTTCCAACTGGACCTGCTGTAAGCATGATGCTTTGTTTACAACAAGAAAAGAGAACTATCAAAATTGACCGGAAGAAATAAAACATTTCCTTCCCAGACAGCGACGCAACGCTTGGCGATTTCTCCTCTTTCTGATTATCTTCATTTTCATCGTCAAAAAGACTAAATATAAAAGATAGCTTTGCTGTTTTTGAACCGCTACAAAAGAGACAAAATCCACCCATAAGTTGGTTAGCTGCGACTTTGTTCACTTGGTTCATATCAAAGCTAAGAAAGAAATTCTCAAGTGTATCTTTTGGTGTTTCTGCAAGGGGAGGTTGTGACTTCTTCTTTCTTAATTTCGACGGGATAGACTTCATAACTCCATCGACAAAAGTAGTTTGATCTAGTTCGCAGGATTTCTTGTTACTCATATCAAGAGAAGCCTGGCGTTGCGGTAATGGTTTGGATTTATTTTTCTTGGAATGTAACATAAGTTTATTCCACACAGATTCAGGTGTGCACTTCAACAGTCCAAATTGTTCAACAACTGATCGAACGTATGCTGCATCTTCCCTAAGCACGATAAGATTGCGGCCATTTGTGAGAGGGAAAGAGCTCAAAATATCCTTTAAGTCAGGATTGAATTGCAGTTGAGGGTTTGATTGGATGGACTTCAATTTCTTGCAATTTGGTGAATTAAATCCATCTACAAATTCATCAAACGTGCGTATCTTTCCTGTTGATGTGGGTGGATTCAGCGGGTGGTTGGTCGGTGAAAAAACATTCGTTCTCTTTTTCGGTGATGCCGATTCAATTTGCTTGGTATCGTTGCTTGGATTCTTAGTACTTGATGGAATATCTTGTATCAGTAAACCGTTTAATTTGGTCAGGTCCAGCAGTTCGAACCAAGGAGCAATAGTAAAGCCACCATTCTTGTACCAATCTGCAAAGTCATGAAAATTAATCCTATCCATGCCAGTTTTTTTGCCGCCACATTTTCCACTTTTATGTTGTATAAAATTACTCAATATCCAGTTCGAACCTACTTCTGTTGTGTAACAGAGATTTGAAATATCGGCGCTACTAGGATTGATACCAAGCAAAGCGTTGCTGTTGTGTTTATTCACACGGGGTGATTTAGAAAGCAATGAAATTCCGAGAATCATTCTTAAATAAGAGCGAATGAATCTCAAAAGTTTATGCTGTGTTAAGATGTTTGTATCATTGTCCGACATGATCTTAAAGGTTTCATCAAGTTTCTGGCTCTTGTTACCGGCACAAAGAAAAGAGAAGCCGACTGCAAGCTCCTTGGCAATCACTTGTTCTGCACCCGACTGGAAATTCGAATCGTTAGCATTTCGTGCCAAAGAAAGAAAGAAAATAGTGAAATAACTGGAAAAACGTTCCATCTCCTCTACTGTAAAGACATTAGACTTGGGACTTGGAACAAGATCTCGTACGACATTTGGTAAATCTTGCCTATGAATGACAGATATGCCTTGAAAGATTCCATTGCCTGGTTTGGCGTATTTGTTGAGAATGTTGGATACATGTGTGGGTGAGGACTGATTCAACCCAGTCCTTTGAACAAAAGCATCAAACATGATCACGTTTTCTTCTGAAAGATGAAGCCGAAATTCCTTCTTTGCTCCAAATTCAAAAGTGAACACATTTCTCACAGGTAGGTGAGGCACATCTTGAGGAGGTGGCGGTTGAGCACTGTGGTTTTTCAAAGGTGCCGCTTGTTCAGAATTTTGTTGGGTATCTTCATTCGGAATGGGTGTCATACTTTTCTCAGTGTGAGAAGATACAGAAGAAGTGGATTCCATCACAGTTGACGCCCTTGGTTTGTTTTTTTCGCTTGGAGAAGATTCAACATGACTTTCAACTTCTTCATGACTCGGAATAGAAGAGTTAGAAGAAGACTTGTTCTTTTTTTGGGTTGAAGCAACAGTTTTATTGGGGGGTATCAATGGTTGTTTGGATGGTTGATTTTGGGGAGTGACATTATCATCGTTCAGGCATTTGGTGCTTGCGCGCTGTTTCTCTTGGACATCGTTCACATACTTTGCCTTCTCCGCTACTCTACCTGCCACATTCCATTTATTCAAATCAAGAAGTTCCAGCCACGGAACAAGAGAAAATCCACCCTTGTTATACCATTCACCAAACTGTTGAAAGGATACGCGAATCGGAGCCTTTTTGATCGTAGTAGACTCCACAGCACCGTTGACATGAGTGTCCTCACTCAGCGCAGTTGTCTCCTTGGTTGCCTTCAAATTTGGACCTGCCGTTGTTGATGTCTTGGACAAATCTTCTACATGCTGCATTAAGTTGGAAGCAGCATAATTGGCAATTTCTAAAATGTCACGTCGTACATGCTCGGACAAAGTCCATCCCGCAAGATGATGATGACTTTGAGCCTTGCTGGGATCTTGTAGGTCAGGAGAGACGGAAACATTTGTAGATGTCTCATTACAGTTGTCAGTCCTCGAGCCATTCTCTGTTCCTTTATCGTCACGAGTACAAGTATCTTGAGCAACAGATTCCGTTTCATCGTAATGCAAACAAGTAGAAATAGATAACAAAAAACAATGAAACAGCTTGACAACTCCTTCTTGATCCAAAGACAGCTCATTTTGACGAACCATGTTCTCCTTGTTGGGAACAAGTTGCTCAAATGCATAGAGCAATTTTCGACTTTTTCCCGCGATGTCCAAAAACACGAGGAGGCAAGTCATCATTTCTTCTTGACTAAAGACTCCAGCGGAAACACTAACTTTCATCTGATTCAGAAATCCCGTCAAGAGAGAATTTTGAGTATTCTCTACAGCCTCTTCAAGATGGGAAATACAAAAAGACTCGTTCCCTTTCAATTCAGTGCGTACAGCAGACCCCTTTTCTACCATCGGATCCGTATCCTCCTGATTGGATTTGTCGGCGCTGTCATTACTGGATCTCAAAAGATTCAAAAGTTCCTGATGTAACGACCGACTGGCTTCCAACATTCGATCCGCATTCCCGCGACTGATGGCCAGTGTCATACTGTTCATAGACCTTGGAGTGACGGCTTTGCACGATGCCGCATCTGGATCATTCAATTGCGTGTTCACGTTCAGGGGAGTATTTTTCCTTGCTCCATTGGCTTCTCCCCCCTTGGAATTTCCCTGGGGGGCAGCGGGTACGGAATTACTTAAAGCAGTTGTCGACATGAATGAATGAATGAATGAATTAGGGAAGGAAGGAGGACCCGCACTTTTTCGACCCGATCAAGCCAGCAAGTAAGAACAAAGAGAGCAGGTGTGGCAACAGAAAGAGCGCAAGGGACAGAATCAACGATCAATTCCAAACAGGCGCGGTAAATTTGGATTCGGAATCGAATAAATGATAATGAACAACTGAATGGAAATAAATCGAATGAGTCCAACGACGGCCACAACGAATCTATCAAAGAATCGATTGTTCCTTGCTTATTACTTATGCATTCGACTAAGGGATCAGATGACTCTGATGTTTGCACCTTGTCGTTGGAATGGGCGGGGACGTGGCAGAGAGGGATCGATAAGGAACACAAAACAAATGACTGTTTTTGGTAATTTTGTTGGGATCTCATTCAATCATGCCACCGCCGCCGGGCGAAAGAAAAGGGGTAAGTGTTTCCACTGAGGCACCGTACAAACTCACGGTGCGGGCGCCAAATAATGCGGGCGCCAAATAAAAGACATTCGTCGTGAATTTCTGCCGTTGGAATCGGCGCTTCGTTGAAATTAGCCAAGCAGGTCTGGTGGGAGCATATTTTCAAGGGGTCACTGTGGGGCAATTTTTTTTGAAATCCCGTAAGAAGTACGGTAAATAGTGTCGTAAAAATTTACGTAGTCGTGGCGGCGTTACTACTGTACATGTTTCACTGTGTGTTTGGGAGATGAGGTGAAAGTTGGTATGGTAATAGTATGTACAATAGATATCATTCATACAGTACCCGTGTAATGCAACCAAGCGCGGTTCGAGGCATTGAGTTAGGTAGCGGTGTACTGCAACGTACAGTATTACGTACAAGAGCACTGGAATACAACAAGATATGGTCAAAGTACTGTAGAGCGGTACAAAGTTAGGTGCAACAATAGTGCTACAGTATGATGGTGTACCACCATCCACTTGTTCGGATTCCAGCTTCCTCTACCGCCTCTATTATCTAAACGTACTAGCTAGAGTAGAGTAGAGAAGTTCACCTCTATTTTGTGTATTTTTTTTGTAATCTCTTCTTTTCCGTGTACACAGTAACTACATGAATACAACATAATATAATAGAGGAAATAATAACAGACAACATCAGACAGTACTGGTGTATTGGGCATTCCATCTTCCGTACACTGTATAAAAAGAACAAGTAAATTCTGACATGCAACAATTCAAGAAACTAACGAATCCACTAGCTGTTTTACTGATAGCAGTATTATTTTACAGTTGCTGTCATGACGTTTGCTTTCCCTCACTTGGAGGCGATTGCGTTGGTGTTGGTCTAGCTGCTGCATTCACCACCCTTCCTCATCGTCAGAATGGTTTATTGGTAGCTCCCATGCATGCAAGGTCTGTCACTACCTTTGCCAACGTCATGAACGGCAAATATGATGGTCAACGCATAGCATCATCGTTAGGTGGGGGGATACAACGGAAAGAGGCAACTACTACTAGCTGGCATAGAAGTACTACTGCTGCTGCTGCTGCTGCTGCTGCTGCTGCTCTTAGGGATCAAAAATGTACCGTATTATCCATGGGACGATGGAGCCCTTGCTGCTGCAATGGCAAACAATCAAATCTATTGTTGCCATTCCAACAGCTAAAGACTGTACCCTTGTCGTGTGTTTTGTGGCTACGTCAAAAGCTTGCGTTTCCGAAATTGCTACAAAAAGCTAAATTGGCCATGGCTATATTTGTCACATCTTTAATGATGTGCCTCGGTCCTTTGCACAATCATCATTCTTTTTGGGGACAAGTTCGTCCACCCCTAGCTCATGCTTCGACTGCGGTTGCTACTCCTACTACTACTGCAAGTACTATGACTCATGCTCGTGATGTTGATAAAATTGTCCAACAATACGTACAGAAACACATGTTTCAGGATGACATGTACGACCCTGTCGAATCCACCTATCGCGAAATTATCCAAGATTCCACCACACAGAGACAGTATTCCAAGACTCTTACTTCCACTCTTGGATCGGTCCTTGGGAAAAAGACAGTGGCCGAATCGACTAGGAGAGAGGCGGCATCGTCGGATGGGCAGGTAATCAAGTCTTTATTGAAACTTGTGGATGCCATTCAGGAGAAATCGGGACTTTCCAAATCGGTCATTATACCCGCTCTATTTTTGGTGGGTGGGGGCATTCCGATTGTGATCATTTTGGCGGGTTTGATGAGTTTTAGTTACAGTCAAAAGGCCATGACGGAGCGTATGGCTATAGAGAGGTATGGGGAGAGTGTCTTGGAAGCAGAGGAGCTTGTGGTAAGGGATGAAGATGACGAGGATGAAGAGGATGAGGACGAAGATGATGAAGATGATGAAGATGAGGATGACGACGATGACGACGATGAGGAGGACATGAATGATAAAAAGAAGAAGAAATAAGAGAAAGATAAAATTACCAGCTACGAGGGAGTGCTAATTAAAACTACAAATAAATCAATAATAACTACAGTGATTTTTTATTTGCGTTCCATCAGAAGCTGCATGCATTACCAGCCCTGCTGGTGCTATGACAAGTTGTATTTGCATGATTATTTTATTTTTTGATGTATAGAATAGGTGTCTAATAGAAGAATAACTGACTGAGTACTGACTGTCATACACAAAATACAAAATATCGTGCCCTCACTGACTCGACATCATATCACAGGTAATCACCCTTGGCACGTCGAATGGCCACACGGCCACACACAGGCAATCGAGCTCCACAAAGAAAAATTTTTTTCAAATAAAATTCAAAAGAAAGAAAGAATTACGGTACTGTAGTTCCAGCCAGCCAGACCAACCAACAAACATCCTCTTCTACCTCCCTTCTTCTGAATCTTCCTTCCTTCTCCAACTCATCATCAATCATGCCCAAAATGACTTCATCCCCCGTGGCTGTCATGTACTGCGCCAAAACAGGATGCAACCTGCCCGCCTTTGTGGAGCCAAGAACCAAAATAGTTCACAAGTACTGCGGAAGGACACATGCCGTAGAGGCCATGGGAAAGCATGTCGTGAAAAGGCCTCACGGAACTTGTCAAAGTTGCAATCTTGCCGGATGCGATAAAACTGTCGCATTTGATTTGAGAACTGGCCGTGTTCACGACTTTTGCTGTAAGGAACATGCGGACCGTGCGATAAGATCCGGTGCTTGGGTGAGGCCCGTGCGGGATCAGTATCGCCATTATCATGGGAGTAAACAGAAGATGGCAGCCGGTGCAGATGCGGGTCATATTTGTAAGTTGCCGTCTTGCGATCTTCCGGTATTTCGAGATACGAGAACGGGTCGTAAATTTGATTATTGTGGAAGATCGCATGCGGTCGAACATCGTCTTGCCTTGGAACGGAATAATAATGCAAATCAGTCGTCGACTTTGACGACTACTGCTGCAGTTGCAGGAGGTGGAACGGTCAATCTTCTGGCCGGGGGAGCGATAATATCGGCTGGTCCAACTTTTGGTCGCGTGACAACTTCTCCCTTTATTTCTGACGGTTGGACCACTGGGAAAAGCACTCCTTCTGTTTCTTCTTCGGATGCTACAGCCAAGATGAGTAATTTGTCAAAGGCACCACTTGTTAAAAAACCATTGGGGAAGATGCCTCCCGCATGTGGAAATTTAACCACGACCACTGGCGTGGCCAAGAAACTTCCTCCTCCCGTTGCCACTACCTCTAGTAGCAGTGTCATCCCAATGAACAGTAGGAGTGTGCCCAGAAAACTTCCTCCTCCGTCTGTTGCAGCCACCGCCGGTGCATCTACTGCTGGTCCTACCAAGCCCAGTCCTGCCATTACTCATCCTCAATGTACAGTATGCCTAGGAAGGAATGCAAACATCATTCTCATCCCCTGTGGACATGTTTGTCTATGTCAGGAAGATGCAGAGAAACTAAAAGCAAAGAAGCAGCTTGAGGCATGTCCAATTTGTAGACAGAGCATCACATCGACAAACAAGGTCTTTTTGAACCATTCCTAACAAAGTTGAGTGGGAATGTAAGTTTGTGTGTTTGCGAGTGAGTGAGTGAGGGATGGGTTAGGTTGTGGAAGTAGAATAATAAAGGAATAATGCACTATTCTCAACCTAATAGTCGTCTCTCTATACATGGTTTATTGTTTGTGTCTAGTTTCATCCTAATCCATATCTCTCTTATTCTACAGTACGTAGAGATATAATAAGACATGTAACTACTACTCTAACTAGCTCTTTCTTTCATATACATCCTAGAGCCTAGGCTCGCAAGGAATACACAATCAAATAGGATGGAATAGCTTGATTGGCATTGTACACGCAAGCCTCTTCGTAATTCAAATTTGGACCCGTCTCTCCCCAAACTGAATCATAACCCTCTGGCGGGCATTGCTCCTTGGGCAAAAAACCCTCTTTGGTACGATGTTGTTTGCCCAAGACAACATTGCACAGGAACATGCATTTCCATTTACGTATTTCACCACGTTTGCCCTTTTGCTTGCGTTCGGAGAGTCTATTGTAATCATTAGATTTGCTGCTCACTGGACTAAAGTACATTCCTTCCTATGTGATGCCAAGTCCAATAAGATTGCAGTGAGTAAGAATCCTACAAACACACCATGATTCCTTCCATCCTTTACGAATATACTTAGTGTGTGTATGTATGATAGGGTACTTACTCCATAACGTAATTGCTGTGTCTGATGTGCCCATGCTTGTCCACCTTCACCACGTTTGACATGTACCAAATCAAAAGAATTTCGAATGATGGAACACACACGACAATTGGCATCATTCAAACACGGTACTTTCAACGGATTCGTCCCAAAGTAACAAGTAGAAGCTTGACTCGTCCCATGAAACATTCGTTGCACATTACAGTTGCCCAATTGCAATTTCATCAAATCAAACGATTCCAATATCTCCGGTCTCATGCGAATCCAATAAATACGCTGCACACGTGGAAACCCCTCATCTGTCTTCTTCCACGAATCTAGAAATTGTTTCTTGACGCTCGCATGTTTGGGATGAGAAGTTCTCAACAAGTGCGCCGTGTAATCTCCCGTATGTCCGACCAATACAGCTTCCACTCCTGCTTCACTTGGTGGAAGGATGTTTTTCCTCATGGCCAGGTCCATGTGAGCCTTGGAACAGAAACCATAGTGCACAGCTCGCTGGCAGCATCCTGGCATACCACATTCAGAAGGTCTTCCCGTGCCATGTTGTGCACCACAATGTTGTTGTTGGAGTTTGTGGTGGTTGTAACGCTGTGGGATGGCATGGCCGCACATGAAGCATACCTTGTCATCGTAAGAGTTATGAAATGTGCATTGGGAGCAGGGCCAAAGATCCTGCGGTTCATGCTGTGAGTGCGGTGTATTACTACTGTTCCTACTAGTACTGGCAGCCTGGGGTTCCAAGCATTGAGAGCACAATGTTACATCTTTTTGATTGATTTTATGACATGTGACACAGGTCCATATTTGAGAGGCAACCAACATACTTTCTTCCTTGGCATTCCAATAATCTTGCAGTTCTCGTAATCGAAGTAAGTCCGTGTAATCTTCTTGTTCTTCACTGTGTCCATTGTTGTTGATGTCATCATGATCCACAGCATTGGTGGTGGAAGCACTTGTTGTTGTTGTTGACGTCGTCGTCAAAGTATTATTATAATTGTTAGTACCAGCACCCGTGTCAAAAGCACAAGAATAATATCCAAAATCACCATGATTAAAACTACTACTACTACTACTACTACCGGTACTACTACTAGGAGCAGCAGCAGCAGCAGCAGGAATTGTAGTTGTCACATCATCATGACTCCTTCTACCAGAATCAAAAGTCTCACACAAATATGACGGGCCATTCGTCCCACACATTTCACAACGTGGCTGGAGTATGCCACTGGCAGCAGCAGCAGCAAAACTAGAATCCATAGTACTACCACTATAATCACTCGTAGGGTCAATACTGCAATGATTGACAAATGTACAAATCGAACATTTCCAAGTAGTAATGGTATGCATAACAGTAGGATGGGAATGATCCGTGACTGCTGCAACCATAGGTCGTACTGCCACTCTTTCTTCCTCCTCCTCCTCCTCATCATCTTGTTGTTGTTGTTGTTGTTGTTGTTGTTCTCGAAGCTGAAGTTTCCTTGCCAATTCTTCATCTTGCGCTAGTTGTCGTTTGCGCTTTTCCGACTTTAAGGACTCTTCAATGGTAATTTGCAATTCTCTTTCAAATCGAGCATCTTCGTCGTCTTCATGGCCATATGGATCGTCGTAATAAGGGAAGGCAATTCCACCGTCATTCATTTTGTTTTTTCTTTCTTTCTTTGTTGGTTGGTTGGTTGGTTGGTTGGTTGGTTGGTGAAGTGATCGATTGATCGTTGGTTGGTAGAGAGGATCGTCGATAGATCGTCGTCGCCTTTGAGCATGTCTACAGCCTTTCGTACTTCCTGTGCGTACACTAGCTTAGAGGGATGACAACTCTAGCTAGAAGAAAAAATACAACTCACAAAACTCCATCTACACTTGATCAGCAGTTCCTTCCTCTCTCTAGAGTCGTTGCTTTATATTTATATATTTATATATATATATATATATATATATATATATACAACTTATTTATTGCACCCAATAAATACCTAATGAATTTTAAAGAAAGATTGTCCAAACTCAAGCGAGATGCTGCATCCATTGGAACTTCTACAGCTACTAGTACTACTAGCACTTCAACTCATGATGACATTCTTATTTCTACTACTACTAGCAGAGGACAAAAACGTTCCAAAACAGTCAAAACAGAACCATCGTCTCGACCAAACGACAAGACAGCGGTCACATCATCCTCTTCTGGCAGTGCATTGCATACCACGACATTACCACATGAATTGAAAAAAGTCCAAAATATTTATCTTGTCTGTCCTCCCAATGTTCAAACGGGTGGTCCTGAAGCTATGCATCAATTATGTGATAAAATTAATGCATGGTCGGAACAATATTTCACATCCTCTTCCAATCAAAACAACCATGACCTGGGTGACTCGTTTTCTTGTGCAGTTTCTGCGTATATGTTATATGTACAATGTCGTCGTCGTCGTCGTCGTCAAGAAGAACAAGGTGCGAGGGGGACCCAGTGCATTCATTGCAAATCTGCCAAACCTTTAAATGCGTATTCCATTTATTCTCATGTCAAGGTATGTCATGATTGGAATGAGGTCGTTTCTACAGATGAATCCACTCTGGTCATTTGGCCAGAATGTTGGACGGAGTACATGACTCGAAATATTATTGGGATGGATGATGAGATGGCAGGGGTGGGAAGAAGTCGTCATCCTCAACATCAACATCAGCAGGCTATTTGGTGGTTGAGTGTGGACAACAACCATGGAAAGTTTCAGGATTGGTGCCAGCGGAGAGATATTTTGCATTTGTATCAAAGTGAATATGCAAGACAATACATTGTGAACAATATCAAAAAGTGTGGTCATGACAATGGTGGTGCAGCAGTAGCAGCAACAACAACAACGACAACAACACAGCAACAGCAATCTTTGATCTTGCCCATGACGGAATACATACCCTACCGTCATCAAACACAATCCAAGTCGGATATTCATCCTCCAAGTCTTCGAGATTTGGAAATACTGTACAATCCACTAAAGGGACTCCATTACACGGATGAAATACGGAAAAGAAGTGAAAAGAAATTTCATTTCACACCCATTAGTGGCAAACACAACCGTCGTTTGTCTCCAACCGAGGTGGTCCAACTTTTGAAAAGGGCCAAGGTTTATATTGATTTTGGGAATCATCCGGGGATGGATCGATTGCCTAGGGAGGCAGCCATGGCTGGATGCATTGTGATTACGAACAAGGAGGGAGCAGCGTACTACGATGAGGATGTTCCCATACCCAGTCAATACAAGATTGAATCGTTTGACGTGGAAAAGATTCATGATTTATTGAAGAAATGTATTGAAAACTATGAGGAGAGGGTGCATGATTTTGATGCCTATCGAGAATGGATATCGCAACAGGAATGCAAGATGGAATCTTGTGTCAAGGGATTGTTGAAAAGCCTAGTTTTGGAGAGAGAATGAATGCCCTAACTACATAAGAAATGGATATAGAGACATGTCATCATCATTCTTACAAATCTACATTTCATTTTTAAGATATCTCAACCGTTGCACCCACACCCTCCAAAATCTTTTTAATGCTTTCAGCCTCATCCATTTTGATGTCCTTTTTGACGCTTTTGGGCACTCCTTCCACCAACTCCTTGGCTTCCTTCAATCCGAGACCCGTTATGGCTCGAATTTCTTTAATCACTTTAATTTTAGCCTTGGCATCAAATCCCGTCAATTTCAAATCAAAAAGGGTCTTTTGTTCTTCCACGGCGGCAGCTTCCGCCTCGCTGCTTTTTCCACCAGACATGGCTGCCCCTCCACCAGACATGGCAGCTCTTTGGGCGTCCGTCATGGGCTTCAAACCCATCTTTTCATTGACCAGTTCTGTTAAAATGTGTACTTCAAAAAGATCCAGTTGGAGAATTTTGTTGAATACTTCATCTACTTTGGGAGAAGCGCAAGATCGGGGCGTGGTATGATACAACGCTTTCGTTGTACAATTTATTGTAGGAGTGATTGCTGTACAACTAGTAGCTGTAGAACATGAAACTTCTCGATGGGAACAACATGAGCTTGTTGCAGGTACATGTAGTAGCTTCGAGGACATGGTGCTCATTACCAAGAGTGCATTACTCTTTGGTTGTAGAGAATTCAAACGTGTTGCTATTGATGACAGATTTTGTAAGGCCATCATGGCGTCTCTTTTTATTGGCTCTTGATTATGTAATAATGTTTTAATTGTTGTGTGACTGTGTTTTGTGTGTGTATCTTTGTGTGCTGCAGCATGATGGGGACCACATCGTTCTGAACCACAAAAACCAAAAACACAAAAGTTAGTTTTATTTTGCGGGTGAAACAAGACCCTCTCTGCGTCATAGGGGGTTTTGTCGACTTTGAAGTGTAGCTACACGTATCGAAATTGTCCGTACCGAAGCGTACTATCTACTGGTAGCTACTGGGAGTCTAATGTACTGTACTGGGAGTGTATTCTGCTGTATAATGGCCTTAATAGCGTCACGTTTTTCGCTTTTCGCACACTTAAAGATGCATGCAGTCTTTTCTCTTTTTTCCTTCTTTGCTATCGCCCAGCGCCAAAATAGAGAAATATCTATTGCTGGGGAAGGAAGTATGATAAAATTTGACGTCGTTAGCAAAAAGAAGATCATGATTGCATCAATCAAGACACAAAAAATATTTAGCTAGTAGCAGCACCAGTGACATGTGAACAACCAAGCCACAAATTGTCCAGAACAAGAACGACTAGTTTCTCCCAGCACCCATTCCTTCTTTCTCAAGAAGAATCATTACTTTCTTTCTCTCTCTGAATTGCCTTATCAAGTCTGATCCAGCTACATCGACAAGAACAATAAACAAACCACCATGAATCGATTGTTACTGGCAGCAGCAGCAGTACTTTTCATCTTGAAGTTGAATGAAATATCAACAGTGTCTGCATTCTCCCCCTACAGCAGAATTCTACCCATGGTACACCACCGAAATATCATCCCGAGTAAAAGAAAATACTTGTCTCAAAAATCAGTAGTCACAACGGCCTTTTCTCGAATAATTAGAAACAAGAGAAAATTTCACCATCCTGACATTTTTAGTCGAAACATACATTTAAAAATGGTGGACATATCACCCATACAAATCATCACACAAACTTATTCCAGTGCCCTCCTTGAACATCCCCTTCTCACCAAGGCGACAACTGGATTCTTTCTCTGTGGATTGGGTGACGTACTAGCTCAGTTTCGCAGTTATCAGCAGTCATCTTCAGCACTACAAGGGCAGCAACATGCCAAACTATTTTTGGACAGGATGAACTGGATGCGTTTGGCGCGCTTTGCCGTCAAGGGTTTCTTTGGAACTTGTATATGGGCATTGTGGTATGACATGTCTGATTATATACTGAGTGAAGAACATATTTTATCCCTTTTACTTTCCATGGGATTTAGTGATATTGGCGATGCCTTGTTGAATGCCCTACGAACAACGTTCCTTGTCCTTGCCGAACAGTTTGTCACATGTCCTATAATTTATGGATTGTGGGAGATACCCACGAGTACTCTCCTGAATGGGGCACCAGCATCTAGAATTGCATACGAAGTCAAGGACAAGTTGCTAGATATGTTGTTTGAAAATGCAAAGGTTTGGACCTTTGCAAACATATTGATATACAATGTCCCTCTGCAGTACAGAACAGGCCTGGCAAACATCATGGATGTGATCTGGCAGAGTATCGTATCTGATTTTGCGGCAAAATGTGGGAAAAATATTGAAATGGTTGGGGATGATGAGCAAAAAGAAGTTGATGAAGAAATGGTTGTAGTCGCGAGAGAAATGGTGAGTGTGCCCAGAACAACGGCTCAAGCATCTGTGGTTGTAACTTCAATAGAGGAGCAGACTCAGACTGCAAATTATGCTGATGTCACATAGGAAAAAACGAGTGTGTCTGAAGCATCAATAGTAGATAGTGATATATGCCAATGCTAAAGATTTTGCAAAGTTTTGTAATTAAAGAGTTAAAAACATATGAATATTCTCTTAATTGTTTGAATTTTGTCAAGCTCTGATGATGCTTTTAAAACTGGCGTGGTTGTCAAGATTTCTTTGAAAATATTTGATACGACTCATACCAATGGATTGTATTACTTGCGGTGTAAGGGACAAACTATAAGAGCTGTCAAGATGTGAATGCATGTAATCTTCAACAAATGACAAAGGAGAAGACTAACAAGTCGCACCAGCAGCAGGGTCGGATTGTATTTTCTTTTTCAATACTCTTGCTTGGGTATTATTAGTGTTCTCCTCGGGGGTAGATGGAAAAAAGAAAAAAGTGTGTGCAACCAGCAGGATTCGAACCTGCGAGTACGAATACATCGCAACTTGAGTGCGACCCCTTAGACCAGCTCGGGCATAGTTGCTTGATCAAGATTCGTGTGTATCTTGCATTATAATTTCATCTTCGTGTATTTTGCAACTTTTCTCAACTTGGTACATACTCCAGGGTACGGCATACGACATTAGTCAATACACACCTATAATTATTCCCAAGTAACAATTAACTACAACCAGATATGATTGCATCAAAGAGTGATTTACATGCCATTCTCAATAGCTTCCCCGACAATCTTTCATATGCTTTTGGCTATGGTTCAGGCGTATTCTCTCAACAAAGTCGCCATCGGAAGCCTCTTGAGCAAGAGAATGATACAGCAATAGTACCAGGTGTCCTTCATGATGACGACGGCGAGAAAGACGATGCTACAAGTAGCGAAACTATGATAGACGTAATACTGTCCACGAAATGCACAAAAACTTGGCATTCAGAAAACTTGTTTAGGAATCCAATGCATTACTCTTCCATGCCACGGATTTTAGGCCCGGGCTTCATAGAAATAGTGCAAAATTGGGGAGCTGGTGTTTATTTTAATCCAATGGTACAAATACTTGGAGCCAACCATGAAAAGAGACTAGTAAAATATGGAGTAATCAGCGAGAAGAGATTAAAGTACGATTTAAGGCATTGGGAATCCATTTACATCGCAGGGAGACTGCAAAAACCTACGTTTACCCTTTGCAGTTGCGATGAGATCCTGCAGCTACAAGAAGAATACAATTTGAGGTACGCATTGTCCGCTGCACTTTTGATAATGCCACAAAGCAAATGCACAGGCGATGATAAACGTATACAGATTGAAGATGTATTTGAATCTATAGCAGGATTGAGTTATCTTGGAGATCCAAGAATTTCAACGGGTGCGGAAGACCCAAACAAGGTAAAAAAATTAGTACATGCTCCAGGACAGATGGATCGATTTCATGGCATGTACAATCAACAATTTCGACAGCTTGAAGAGATAGGATTATTGTCGTTAACAAATGATATAGTTCATGTCAATCTCATGGAGGTTTCAACGAGAAAAGCCCTTTACAAACGTCTGCCTCCACAGTTGCAGTTTGACACAAGATCTCCATTTTACGATCAACAGCACCAGGTATCAGACTTGGGTGTTGGTTCTCACTCATACCAGCGCAGTAGAATCATGGCCTCCATTTCTAAAGTCGTTGCACCAAGTGCAAGAATTCAAAGCGCAAAAGGTTTGGTGACGGCAGGTTTGTCCAAGAGTGTAAGGTATGCTGCAGCAAAGCTCGCTAAAGGTTCACTTAACGGTATTATAAAGTTATGACGTTTCAATGCTTATTTTACATTATATATTTTCAATCCAATCATTTACAGGAAAGAGAAAGAATAAATGTATTCCTCACTGTCTGTCTTTCTTGTCTGTCAAGTCAGATACCTCCAGTACATTTTCTAATGCGTTGAGAGAATGTCTGTATGAAATTTAAATTTGTTGTTTCTAAAAAGGTATGATTTCGTCACATTTTCCCACAGGATGCAATTATGCACGATTTATCGATTGCCACTTATCGCTCAATTCTACATAAAATCCCACGGAAGGAACAGTCAAGAGGACCACCCCCGGTCGTACATGTTCATATTTTTGTGATGATTTTTTGGTGTGATGGATTTCGACTCCCGCAGGCACACATTTTACAATTTACACAAAAAAAATCCTTCCAACTAAAAAGTACGATTCTACAGTAGTCAACTCAGTCATACATGTGAACATTGAAGATATCATATCCAATGAGAAACTTAATTGCAACCGTCTATAGTCCTAATCTTGCCGTCTCGTCATTTAACGATGTTCCTAGGTTTGGTCACACTTCCGTCATCACTGATGTTTACGATATTAATGGAGGAGTAAACACTGCAGTTCTCAGCGATTATATTCGTGGAACCGTGTTTGTGGCGGGCATATGTGCAGCAATTTTTGTAGTTTGGGTTGTAATCTTGCTGCTGTGCAAATGCCTCGGGAGAAGGGGTGGAATTTCAGCTGGGTTTCCATACGAATATGAATCTAATGGAAAATCTGACATTGACGAAACACCTAAAAAGAAATGCGGGACTGTTACTGTGATGGCCAGCGCCTTAACTATATCAATTATGGGGATATTATTTCTAGTCAAAGGCGCAAGAAGTGCCCAGAGTGTATTTGAAGATATTCGTGATGGTGCCTCAGGATTGAGGGAAATAGAAGGGTTGCTGGTGAACAGTACACGTGATGCCATTAATTTTGGTGCCGATACGATACCTCTGAAAGAAAACTTGATCACCGTCCTTGACGGTGGTATATGCAATCCACCAGACCCTGCTTTTCAAGGCACTGCCGATCAAATCAACTCACAAGCTCAATCTGTTGTTGATGTACTAGCTGCTATACAGGATTTTTCGAGGAATGAATTGGTTACCCTTCAGACAGCAATCGATCAAGAGGTTGATCCAGTGGTTGACGCTCTATTCCAAGTGGCAGATGAAGGAGAAAAATACTCCACACCTCTCTACGTTGCAGCACCCATTGTAGTCTTTGGATTGGTCTTGGTATTTGGAGCTTTCCTCGCATCAAAAGGTGTTGGATGTTCACCCTACTTTTGTTTACAGACTTGGGTTGTTTTACCTTTGTTTTTCTTGTTTATTTTTATAATTACTATTCTGGCTGCTTTATCTGGGACAGTATTGACAGTTAATTCAGGTAAGTTTTCCAAGGATTGAAGCATCGGTTAGTTGTGTAATAGAATGAGATCTCAAGTGGTGTTGTCGTTTCGTAAATGTAGATGTATGTCTTGGGGGGGACACGAGAAATCCCGAAGGCACTGTGAAGATACTTGTTGAAAAAGCCGGGCTTCAGGGGACTATTGCAGAGGCTGCAAACTATTATATCATCAATGTAAGTGTAACATCTTTCATAAAACATATCACTGGCGCGGCATTGAAATATTAACCTCAATACTTTCTTTGCTCTTTCCAACAGAGCTGTGAAGGACAATTTACTCAAAAAACAGAGGTCGACAATCTCGTTTCAACCTTGACTAGTGCAACGAGTGATATGGGCGGTCTTCAGATATTCCTTCAGAGCAGTGATTCGCAGACAATTGCAGCTCAGTGTGGTATTAACGAATCGAGATTAGTAGAAATTCAAACTGCTGTAGACGAAACAATACTTGCTTTTTCGGAACTTGAGTCGATAGTCGCGCAAGCGCAGAGTGTTATAGAATGCGAAAGGATCAATAGCGTGTTTGATGATATTTATCATGAAGCCATTTGTGACTCGGCGCCAACGACATTTCTGTGGATTTTTTCGACTTGCTTCATTGTACTTATACTAGGGATGCTCATAATGCTTCTTCGTGGGGCACTTCTCCCACCAGTTCCGGCTGATGGTGGATATGAATTCATGAACAGGCAGACAAGAAGCCTTGATGATGAACATTTTTAATGCTCTTTACGTTGTATTTCATTTGTTAAAATTTGCATCGTAATTATTAATTATCTATTCCACCATAATTCTGAACTGTCCAACTCTCGTTCACTTTGTATCGTTTTCATGTAAATTTTACTTTTTCGTCGATAATTATAGACGGCCTGACGAGTTGGTGGTAGTGCATCAACTGGGACCTCTTTGAATCCTCGTTCTATGAACCACTCCATTGTTTGAGTGCTTAGTACAAACACATTGGTGCAACCAACTTGCACACTCAATCGTTCTAAATACCCTAACATGGCATCACCGCGACCCTGTGCTCGATATTCCTTCTTCACAACCAAGCATCCAATCTCAGCATATCCCATTTCAAATAGTTTGATCTGCGCACATGCAACTATCAGGTTGTCTCTTGTAAATACATAATAGGAGTTTATATCGTTTTCCAACACATTTTTTGGTCGCGGCACTAGAGTCCCTGCAGAAACAAGAGGTTCGATCAGATCATATATACCAGCAACATCACCGACATTTGCGACGCGTATTCCTTCATAAATATCACGGCTGATGAGAGTGCCACTTCCATCACGTGTATAAAGCTCTTGAAGCAATGCTCCATTGATTGGGGAAATGATGTGAGCACGTTTCACACCAAGATCAAGAGATGCCACACACCAGCCTAACTTGACGAATGCTTCCTTTGTGGCTGGGGTTAGGTTCTCCTGGTGGTCAAAGGAAGAGAATCCCTTGGAATTATTCACTGTCACATTGTTGTATTTCAGGACATTTCGAGCATCCGACACACGTAAATTTTGCACCAGCTTCTTATTTTGGTTTTCTATAAAAGCAGAACCGTGAACTGTAAAGAACACAACCTTGGACGCCTTGAGCGCTCCAGCAACGTAAGAAGCAAGGTGTTCTGTATTGACATTGAATATTTCTCCACTGGGACTGGTGCCAAGAGAAGTCATCAACACAACATCATGCGTATCCAAAACTTGTTGGACCTTTTGTACTTCAACCTTCCTTGGAAACCCTGTATATTTGAAGTCGACACCTTCAATGATACCATATGGCTGAGCAGAATAAAAATTACCCGACACTACATTTCCATCTTTGACAGCGCCACTGTCTATGGTACCGTGACGATGAAAAGACCTCCCCAGTTGTCTCTCAATCTCAAACCGTATGTATCCTGCTTCCTCCTTGACAATACGCAACGTTTCTTCATCGGTGATTCGAACAGAGTCATAACGCGCCACACCATCTGTACAATCAACCAACTTTCCATCCGACGTGAGAGATGAAATATCACAGTCATTTTCCTTTTCAAGGAGTATTCTACTATTCACCTGAGCTCTGCATCCAGCCACAATCACTGGCTTCATACCCAGCAGCCAACAGAGGGCAATGTCATCCATCAGATCTGAAAATCCATCCCACGCTAACAACTCTCCAGGAATATGAAAGACAATCACTGTATTTCTATGATTGGCAATATAATTAGCAGATCCACGAAACATATTGACAAAGTCATACTGGCTATTCTGTGCAGGTACCTGATACTTGGATCCAGAGTAAGCCCCACCAAGAACACTCCCCTCTTCTGATAGCTTTGAAAAGGGAATCACCTCAATGGTCGAAGGATTAATTGCCAATATAGACTCGGAAGCAGAAAGAGTCATCAGTGCAGGAACTCCGTCATCGCCAACACCAACTGTTCTACCATGTGTCGTACTAATTGTATCATTTCGATCACTCGAGTTTAGAGAAAATATATCCTTGGTATCTCCATCCTGTTGTTGGTCGTAATTTAGTTGATTCGTTTTTTCTTTTAATCCAAATGCAATATTATGTCTGTGAAAGTTGATGTTGTTTTTATACTGTCGAAAAGTTCCAAATGGCACCTGTCCCTGAAATGAAGCTGTACTCTGAGGTACTTGCGACGATGCAAAAAAGCAAATACAGCAGCAGCAGTAACTGATTTGAAAAGCAGTCACGCTGCAGTAAATAGAGTAGCAGCAATAATGAAAGAGAGAGGATATCCCCACAAAATAATTGAAATGTCTCATGTGTATGAAAAAATCGAGGCCCAAATGCAAATGTTATAAAGACTCGAGACTATGTGTATTATATTTGTCTGTATATCAGGTAGGTAGGTAGGTAGGTAGATGTATTTTGAAAACTGATTTTGCTCCAAACAAGGTACCATACCAACAATGAATTTGTGGATGTTCTTGTTTATTTATTTATATAAACAAATGAATGACTGTTTGTTGGATTGCGAATGTGACTGTGAATTTGTGGTTTGTGGGCGCAAGAAATGAATGGACACAACAGTCGAAAAAGAAGAGTGCAAATGCAAAGAGAGAGAGAGAGGCTAAAGATCAAAAGTACAATAAGAAGAAAGAGCAAGTGGAATCCTCCAAATAACAAACACAACCAACAAACCAACCAGATCTCGATGAGAAATCAATAAATGATACAACCAGCAGATGACTCTTCAGTGCTTGGATGATTGATTGATAGGTTGTTGTTGTTTAATTAAAAAACTTTCTTTTAAAAAGGGGTGTCCAATAGGTATAATAGGTTACCGTACCGTACAGTATCTTTTCAATCCACCGACAAGTAAGTGCTCACGGGATCGGAGTCGACAAAAAATAGAGAGTGGTTGCAATGTACGTACCCGCGTGTTTGCGGTACCGTCGTTATGTAATAGGCTTTAGCGTCTATGCCCCCCCTCCTGCAATGTGATGTATTTTACCAACCTGATGTCCATCAAGGGTGACGTTTGGCGATGTATTTGTTTCTTTCTATGCCTTCAATTGTAGATTCAATACACACGCTTCAACATGAAAATAAGACGATGATAATTGATAATATACTAAAATAATTTCTTGAACTGAGAGACATATTGGATACTACTTTTATAAAATCTTTTTGATTGTCATTTTTAACTTTCCATGTTGTCTACTGTATTCTATATCTCTGTTGTTATTGTTTCCTTCATCTCTTGTGTACCTCCAAGACCCGGACATGAGCTTTATTTATTCTCATTCATGCACAGATGATGATGAAAGTCAACGAGATTCGACCGATCAAACATGACATCTTCATCTTCAAATAAATACGTAGTAGGCCAATGAAAACTTATTTTCCATCATTTCACAAAATCATTGCATCACATTAAAATTTCTTTTCCTTCCTCCCCTAATACCATGGATATTAGGTATAGTGGCCAAACCAATATTACATGACAATGCAACAAGTGCTACCACCTCCTCCCTTCTTATATCTTCTCTGATAGGTTTCCAAAAAATTCAATTGTTTGTCATTAATAGCCCCCCTCCTATGCTTTCGAATTAATACTACTGCTTCCACAGGATCCATCTTTTGAAACTCAATCAGTGCAATAGCTACCAAAACTGGAGCCCTCCCAAGACCTGCTACACAATGCACTGCAATGGTTGGAGAACTGCCACTCGCGGGAGTAGTCGCAAAGAACCTTTCATGAACTAGATCCAGCCACCGGTCGAGCACTTCGTCAGGAGGAGAATGTCCGTCGGGGTAAGGCATTTCATGAAGCTGTATTCCAGCATGGATGAGATCCGTCTTGGAATAGGTGGGCTCACAGACGCGAACTACGTCCGTGACATTGTATCTTTTACATTCCTTGATGTACAAATGTAGATTATTCGGACGGGGGGCGTCCATGATGAGGAACCGTAGAGGCGTTCCGTCTACTGCAATAAGCGTTGGTTTAGAACCAATCATGATGGGTCCTCCGGATTCTTTCATTTTGTCTAATTCTGACTGTTGGTGGCAACCGAAATCGTTCTCTTTTTGATTTGTTTCGTTTGGCACAATTCAAACAATCCCTTTTTTTCTCTAAAATTTGCGTGTGTCACAAAAGGTAGTGTGATATCTTCAGCAAGCCTTTTCTCTATCTCTATCTGTCCAAGTCAACAATGTCAACTTACAACGGCTACACCGTCTGTCAAGTGCACAAGTAAAAAAAGAGCAACGTCAAAAATAGATAGGTCAAGAGACGACTATCAGATGCTAATCAGGCTTGCTTAGGCTTGAAATTCCGGCAACGGCAGTGGCTCTAATGGCCCTCCTCCTAATCAGAGACGGATCTAAGTTGGTAATCCACAGGATGATATCAGTATCAAAAGTAGACGGCAATCGTATTTGACGGCGGATGCTCGCGGTAGAAAACGATGCGGAACACAGTGTAGGAAACCACAATTATAATGATGGGCAGTTGCACGCACTTTGGTACTGTAGAATTTCGAATATTATACAGTCGTGGGTGAGTACACTTGTGAATACTTGTTTTAGTTTGAGAGAATATACAATCAATATACCGTGCCTTGATGGATGGTATGTAGCACTTGGCACTGCTGTATCAGATTGTTGGCGTTTGAATTTGACTTTCGCTTGGTTCTTTGGCGCACTAAGAGACTACCTCGTGATATTGTAGTTGCCTTTCTCTCTATCTCTCGTGAGATGGTTGGGTTGTTTCAATGCATTCAACGTTCAACATTGATTACCAAATTTCATGATGGTAAGGTGTTTTTCTTTTAATTAACAGCCATCGCCGTTGGGTATCACGAGGTGGTGTTTTTTTTAATTGCTTGTACTGTACTGTATACCCGTGGTACTTGCTGCTGTATGATGTGTATGTGTCAGTACTATCCGTACTGTGCCAACTGTACTGCTGTGCCGAACACTTACTGGCACCCAGGGGTATGGTACCTGGATGGTACTACAGTAGTAGTAGTATGGTACTACACAGTGCAAAAGGAGATTGGACGACACAAATCGCACATGCCCACATGTGCGTTTGGGGGTGACAAAACAAATCCACAAATAATACCGGTGTACGCATTCAAACATCATTTTTTTTGGAATAAAGGCATCTAAAGTAAGTAATTCAATTACATTATTGCAAAAAGAGGCTGCAACACAGTACATTCGTCAACTCTCAGCAACAACCAAACACCAATGGCATCATCTATCTATAACCATCTCGCTGGATATTATTTAAGCAGAAACCTTGGCATCAACAGCTGCAACGTGCTTCATGAGGTCTACAACACGGCAAGAGTATCCCCACTCGTTATCATACCAAGCAACAAGCTTGACGAAAGAGGGGTTGAGCATGATTCCAGCCTGAGCATCAAAGATGGAAGAACGAGGATCAGACTCGAAATCGGTAGAAACAAGAGGCTCATCACAGTATCCGAGAATTCCCTTCATCTCTCCCTCAGACTTGGCCTTGATGACAGCGCAGATCTCCTCGTAGGTGGTCTCCTTTCCGAGCTTGGCAGTAAGGTCCACAACGGATACATCAATGGTGGGTACACGGAAGGCCATTCCGGTAAGCTTTCCCTTGAGGTCGGGAATAACCTTGGTTACAGCCTTGGCAGCTCCAGTGGAGGAAGGAATGATGTTTCCAGAAGCAGCACGTCCTCCACGCCAGTCCTTACGAGAAGAGGAGTCTACAACAGCCTGGGTGGCGGTCATAGCGTGAACGGTGGTCATAAGAGCCTCCTGGATGTCAAACTCATCATGGATGGCCTTGACCATGGGTGCAAGACCGTTGGTGGTACAGGATGCGCAGGAGATGAAGTTCTCAGATCCGTCGTAGTCTCCCTGGTTGACTCCCATTACAACAGTCAAGGAGTCGTCCTTAGCAGGAGCAGAGTAGATGACCTTCTTAGCTCCTCCATCAAGGATAGCCTGAGCCTTCTCCTTGGTGAGGAAAACTCCGGTGGACTCGCAGACGTAGTCAGCTCCGAGTGCACCCCAGCCGACCTCCTTGGGATCACGGCAACGGGAGGTCATGATTTTCTGTCCGTTAAGAACAAGGAAATCTCCGTCGATCTCTACGGTCTCCTTGGCGGTTCCGTGGATGGTATCGTACTTGTACTGGTAAGCCATGTAGTCGGGGGTAGCAGATCCAGCATTGATAGCGTTCATCTTGCATTCCTCGTCAGCCATGATGATACGGGTGACAAGACGTCCGATACGTCCGAATCCGTTGACTCCCATTCCGGTGACCATCTGCATGTTGGCTCCATTGGAGGAGGCCTTGAGGGCAGATCCAGAGAAGCTGCAAGAAAGAGCAGAGCATAGCAGAGCAGTGCAAGGAGGAATAGACAGAATCAGACAGATGATCATAAAAGTACCTATGCATTACAAAGGGGAATTCGAACTTCGCATACTGATGCAAACTTAACGAACGAATGTAACTTACGAGCTGGAGGAGAAAGCAGCAGCAGATCCTACGGTAGCAACAAGAGCAGCAATAGAGAGCTTCATTTTGTAGTGTTGTGAATGTACTTGGTCTTACTTTAGAGAGAAAGAAAGGTGATCAAATATATAACCTTTTGCGGGGATATATAAATTGTGAGACGTTTGTCGGGGGAACAGAATCCACCTTTTTCCTCCTGCTCCCAGTCCAGTGCTGGATGCGTAGAGATTACGGTATCTTGTTGACATCTCTCATCCAAACACGTACGTGAGAGATCGGCGTGTAGTGACGGTGGGATCGATACGGTGCGACTCGCGCAGAGGATCTTGCCTCAGCACGTCAGATTTTTTTCTTGGTGGTGTTTGTGTGTATTATGTGTATGTTTGGGAGAGTAGACAGACAAATAGTACCTACCATGGTACGACGGTCGGGAGAGATTGGTAGAGACGTGGCCGTCGTCACAGCAGATGATGTTACATGCACAGTGTGCGTGTACACTCTACTACTCTACTGCCTGTACTGTACCCCCCCCCCTCCCAGTTGCAGCCTCCTACGTGCGTTATGTAAGATTTGTAGCACACAGATGTACCGTACATTGATTTCTTCTAAAAACCGTAACAGCCACATGAGGGCCGGACGACACAATGACACAATACAAGGGGACACGTCGATTGGAAGACACAAGCTGCTCTCAGCAATCTACGCATGCATACATGCCACAAGTACGTAAGCTTTCACAGCTTTTCTTCATACTACCACCTGCTTCCCTCCGGAGGTTGCGGTAATTACGTATTTTCTGTACGTCAATTGGCCAGCAACTGTTTAGATGAA
>JAAMXU010000986.1:14142-36121 GCA_019693545.1 Chaetoceros muelleri | reverse complement strand
TCTACACGGAAACTATCCACGCCCTATCGTCGTTTAGTATACGGCTTGTGCATATCGGATATCCTCCAATCCATCAGTTTGACCACCGGTCCCTTTGTGTCTCCCGCTGAAACTCCTTATGCCTTTTGGGCACGTGGAAATACTGCCACATGCAATGTGAACGGTGTAATGTTGAACATTGGTCTCACAGGTGCCCCCATGTACGTCTTAGCACTGGGTGTGTACTACCTTTGCAAGTTGAAGCGTCGAATGCCGGACGAAGAATTCCGTGTCAAGTATGAAACTTGGATTCATCGCTTCATCATTGTGTGGCATATTGTCATCAACACAATATTGGTGTTTACACGAAGTTTTAATCCAGCGTATAGTGGATCGTGCTGTCTTCTTACGGAATTTCCTTACCAATGCAACAAAAGGTCATTGCTCGAAGATAGCAATGCTTCTGCTGTTAAAACTATTGCGTCATCCTCCTGTCAACGTGGTTCGAATTCTAAACTCATGAGCTATCTGTCCTTTGTTGCACCCTTGGTGATAACCTTTCTGGGCATTTGCTGTTGTATGTTTCAATTGTTACAGCATGCATTTTCCATGTTGAAACTGTCACCCCCGGCCAGTAGTAGTAGTAGTAGTAGTAGTAGCAGTAGCAGTACAAGAGAGAAAAAACAAAACGAAAAGAATAAAAATCATCATCAACGAGAACAGCAGCATCCGCAGCAACAACAATGTATCAGTCTACACCGCGAGAGTCATAACCAAGACAGTGAAGATGGGACGTTGGTTCCTAATCATAACAATAATGATGACAACATTGTTATTTGTACCGCAACAAGGAACAATCACCACAGTGATCATAAAAATGAAACATGTAGAGACACATCGGAAGATAATGCCATAAACGCCAATATGAGTGATGACTTAGCATCAAAATCAAAAAATGTCCATGCTGTACATGACTTATCCATTACATATAAAAAAGAGATGATAATACAAGCATTGTCCTTCATTGGTGTGCTTTTCTTGGTGTACTTGATACCATTCATCCGATGGTTTTATGTGGTTACTCAAACGCCTTTGCCTTTTGAACTCATTGCAGTACTGGCTATGATTTATCCACTGGGAGGGTTCTTTTATATTTTGGTTCATAATCGCACCAATGCGGCAGGCCTCAAGAGGCGAGAACCGCAAATGTCATGGTGTGCTGCATTGCTAAAAGTATTTCTTAATGGTGGAGATATGCCTAGCCATTGTGATGAGTATTGCAGTCAATGTAAACAGGAAAGAAAAAGAGATTCATCGTCTGATGACGACGATGATGCAGCTGAGGATGCGATTCTGTCGGAACAATACGATAGTGACGGAAGGTATTCCTTACACAACTTCATAGATTCAGATAGGAAGAACCACTCTTCAGGGGTAAGAGAGTCACCACTTCATGGTTCCCTTTTGTTTTCGCAGCGGGATGAAAGTTGTGAGATGGAGAAGATGTCAATAAATAATATGATTTGCAGCAAATCCAATGACATTAGCAGTCTGGGAAATCACACTCATAGTTCTCGCAAAGACCAAACAATTTCATCCGTTTTATGAGACACAAGTGTCCATACTGTTTCAACTGGGAATGCTACTAACTGGGAATAAATCCTTTATCTTTTGTATCTGTTGTTGGCTTGACACTTTGCTATGTTACAATTTTAAAAAGAAATACTACACATAATATTATTTGCTACTTGAACAACAATTATGATACCTCCAATACAATATATTTTCGAATCCATGAATCAAAATCTGACAGGCGAAATCTCAAATGGTCACCATCAAACTCTTCATAGAAAAATTTACCCTGTTCATCGGCACTCTTTAATCCAAACAAATCTCGTTGGTACCACTCCGTTTCCTTCATTGGCAAAATATCTACAAACGGATCTGTTGCATTGGGGTTTGGCGCCCCCCATTGTTCACCTTCCTTGGGCCACACAATGGTATCCTGCGTCGCCAGCACCCAAACAAATTTCAGCGTCTTTGCAAAATTTTCATTCAATGTCCTGTCCCATTCCAGCCCTTCGTTGCCAAGCTTTGCAAGCTGAGAATACATTTGATAATTTGTCTTTTCCACAGGGCGAGGATCACGCCAATAGTTTGCCTGAAACGAGTGTCTTTGAGAAAATTCTGTATAAGCCTTGTGACTTGCAACCTCCATCAGAGCATCGCATATTTTATTATGTAGTAAACCGTCTTTTACCAATTCGTCCCATCGGTGATATGATGGTATACAATATGGCACAGCACTAATTCCTGCATTCACACCATTGATGGAAATGAAGGTATGGACAGGTGGATCGTTGTACCGAGCAATGTATCCACGTATGATGTTATTTCCTTGAGAAAATCCAATGGCATGAAATCCTCCCGAAAGCCTTGGATCTTGTTTGATTTTTTTAGCAAATATATCAATGTTTTCATCCATGGACATGAAATAACCATTCAGAACATCATCGTGATGATTGTCTCCGGTTGGTACACAAGTGGCATAATTCCCAGTGAGACTGGCTACTCTCTCTGTGATGTATTGCATGCTCCCTTCGTTATAACATGAATCACCCATCCCATGCGCGGTAACTGTAGGCAAGTTCAAAGAATCAGCATTCCATTTAGTAGCCTTGATAGATTCTTTTTCTTTCGTAGCAGTAGCAATAGAAACAGAATGTTTGGAAGAAAACAAACAAGGGTCCGACAGCACGTCATCAGGCTCATCTTTCTGGAGACGAAGATTCCTCGTTCTTCTCTTTTTCTTCACATCAACATTATCTTTGATACCCCTGAAATCACCAACTGTTTCATATCTTTCAATAAAGAAGTCTGGCAACGACATTCCGACGTATTTGCTCCATTGGCTGAGTTCGAATGCGAATTGAGGAGGATGTTGAGCGACGAGATCCATCAAGTGACAATGATGAGGATGGTTCTGTCTCTCGGGTTCATTGCAAGTGGTTCTGTTGAGATTTTCTGATCTCACCGACACTTGTAATATGGTAACTGAAATTAGGGTAAGGATCTTCATTGCAACGAGTTGTTTTTGGTCTTCAGTTTGTTTACCTTTCTCTTTCTTTGACTTGGTGTGTTTGGTACTTCACTGTATTGACCTTGATAGGTACACGGTAGAGTAGTTGCAAGTGAGTTGCGCGTGAAGTGTCAGTAGAGGTAAGAGTGCAGATTTGGCACATCCATTACGACTAAAATAGCGTATTTGTCAGAACATGTCTGGTGTCACTTCCATCACACACATGTTATCTCTACTGTGTTCGGCGAGGGGGGCAGTATTATATCTCCTATCCAAACAGCCCGCTTCGAGTGCGAGTAAAAACGCAAAGGAGTTACAGAGGGACTGCGTAGACTAATAGTATTGTACTAAACTGTCTGTGTTCAAAGGTGGGTATGCAGGTATGCATGAAGCCACAAATTCATTCGTTTTTTCTTCGTGGACTCTTGACTCTCTACTAGCTAGAGAGTTGGATGTGCGCGTTTGCAATTTCATGAAGCCTAGCTAGAGCCCAGCGCCCGGTCACCCCTAACAATCCCGAAAAAAGAATGTGCCATCGCCAATATAAGAGAAAGAAAAGCATTGTTGTTGTTTTGTCATTTTCTGCCACCGGACACTGATTGTCTTCACTTTTCTCATGATATGACAGGCTTTCACTCAAACGCAGCTCAAGCGAACCAGGATGATGCTACTCCTGGTGGCCAACACCAGTCATCTCATCATCATAATGTTGCCCGTCCTCAGAAACTAAACTTACTTCAGCTGGCAATCCTTGTATTTTACAATGTCAGTGGGGGACCTTTTGGTATCGAACCAAGTATTCGTGCAGGTGGAAATTATTACGCCATTCTTGGTTTTCTGCTTCTCCCCCTCATATGGTCCTATCCCGAAGCGATGATCACTGCAGAACTCGGAAGCGCCTTCCAGTCTTCCTCGGGTGGGGTCATTTGGGTACAAACAGCTTTTGGTGATGTAGCTGGTGCATTCTGCGGTTACTTTAGTTGGATCAGTGGGGCTACAGATAATGCCATTTATCCAACTTTGTTCTTGACGTATCTGATGGGTGAAGGGTTTCGAGGATTTAGTAGCTTTTGTTATGCTTGTATCGTGAGCATTATTCTTTCCTTCTTGAACTATCTTGGACTCGAGTTTGTTGGAACTTCTAGCATTGTCATTTGTATCATTGCAATGAGTCCATTTGTAATCATGTTTGTGCTAGGGGTTTGGAAGGTGAAACCTGAAAGATGGTATCAAATGCCGGATGAAGTAGAGAATATTGAAGAACTATTTGATGACGATTTTCAGACAGCGCCGGGTATGCTTCCACTCATGATGGGAGGCGTGCTCATTCGTCCATTTCTAAATAACATGTTTTGGAATGTCAACTCTTTTGACTCTGCAGCATCTTTTGCAGACGAGGTCGCCGATATTACAACGACTTATCCCAATGGCATTTTCCTTGGTCTTGCGTTAACTTACATCTTTTACATTGGACCATTGCTCATTGTTACGGGGGCTACGGATTACAAACAAAATGAATGGGTAGATGGTCATTTAGCAACAGTTGCGGGGGATATTGGTGGGAAATGGCTGGGTGCATGGACTATCTTTGCATGTGGAATCAGCAATCTTGCGCTGTACGAAGCAGAGTTGTCGGCCGATGCCTACCAGCTTATGGGTATGGCAGAACAGGGATATTTGCCGAGTATATTCAAAACACGTTCCAAGTATGGGACGCCCACTGCAGGAATCATTGCTGGGACATTTGTCATTATCGTTATGAGTGCTGCTGATTTTACTCAACTCGTGGAGATATTGAATGCAAACTATGCAGTGTCCTTGCTTTTGGAATACTTTGCATTTGTCAAATTGCGGTTGGATAGGAAGGATTTGCATAGGCCCTATCGAGTTCCCATTCCAGATTGGTTTTCATTCTTTTTTGTGTTACCGCCCTGTCTAGCAATCATTTTTTTATTGGTTGTGAGCTCGTGGTTGACTTATTTCTTTATTGCGGCAGTGTTTGTGGTTTGCTTGATGTTGGTTGGAGCCCAACAAGTCTTCAAGGAAAAGTGTTGGTTTGAATTTGATAATGCTAATACAAAACATGTGAGGAGGGAATATGTAGAAATTATGTTGGGCTCGCAGGAACCTTCGGGGAATGCAGACAACGGAGTGGTTGAGCTTGTAAATGAAAAGGCTCAGCTGGTGTCTGATATGCAACAATTTTGATGTCCCATGTTGCAAAGAGAGTCATCCCAGAAAGGAAGCTTCCAAATAAATAAACTTGAGTATTTCTTTGAAAGAATCTTGAGAATGAATTTGTCAACAGTTTCATTTTTGAATAATAACATTATAATTTCATGGTTCATATTACACAAAGTCAAGTTTTAGCTTCATCACGGATTTTGACATGTTGCACTTGTCCTTATTGCTTCTTTTGCAGTTTTTCTTTGCAACTCAACAAACCTTTTCCAGCTACAGCCGTAATATTTTCGGAATCTCTCTCTTCTTCAATACCCAAGGCGTATCTAGCCTCCGACATTAAAAACACACTCCCACAAACAACCAATATCTCCTCATGTTCTGCTGCAAGTTTCATGGCGATACGAACTTGACTCGTTATCGTTCGATCCTGATAACTCATCGAGTAAGAATCAGCCAGCCGTGGAACAACACTTATTATATTTTCCACCTTTGCGGCACGCAAATTCACTGCCTCTACTAGATGAATATGATTGGGATGTGGCACCACGGACAATAACAGATTCCCAATCTCAGCAATGTCTTTATCAGCAGAAAATCCCACGACAAATCTCTTGTTTTTGTTTGGATACGTTGCCTCCAATTTGGCCACAAGCGTCCTCATAGCGGGTGGATTATGAGCAATGTCCAATATAGCGATGATTCCTTCTTTCTTGATTTCTTCAAAACGACACGCAGGACGTAAACTTATTCCTTTGGTAATGAGTTCATCGGATAGATTGGATGATGGAAACTTATCAGCAGACTTTCTCTTTTGTTGTCGTAACAGAGTAAGTGCAGCCTTTGCAATATTGGAATTTTGTACATCGTAGTCAACATATTCTATTCCACCCTGATGACATGCGGATTCCTCACTTATTCCACGAGCCAAAACATCTTCACATGTATAGTAACCCTCTGCCTCTCTCTCTACAGCACAACGCCGTATTGTCTCATGGGGTACATTTGGACCCACAAGTACGGGACAGTTTTTCTTGATGATACCCGCCTTTTGTTCACCAATCAATTCAACAGTGTCTCCAAGCAAAGCCGTATGTTCCAACCCAATCGAGGTAATGACGGACAGCACAGGAGCTGTAATGACATTGGTAGCATCGAGCAAACCACCCAGCCCCGTTTCAAGCACCACAGCATCTACACCACAATCAACAAAATATCGAAATGCCAAACCAGTCGTAATCTCAAAGAATGTTGCCGGTATACCACGACTCTCACACAGATCCAAAATTTGTGGCAAATATTCTTCCACCTGCTTTTCAGAAATGAGTTCACCATTGATGGACATTCGTTCTCTGTAGCAAGAGATATGTGGCGATATCAAAAGGCCGACTTTGTGACCTGCCAGTTCGAGTGACCTGGCGATTTTGAGACAGACGGATCCCTTTCCGTTTGTGCCTGCTACGTGAATGACGGAGATACGAGGATCGTCGAGGGGTTTGCCTAGGGCATGGTTGAGTTCAATCATGTTTTGTAGGCCCCTCTTGGGATTTTCAATAAAGTAAATCTTGCGAAGGAGTTTTTCGTACAAGGTAAGGGACGGTGATTCTTGTGCCATTTTGCTTGTAAATGCATTTACTGCGAAAAAAGATAGGATGCAAGTAAAACAGATGAAATTACTCAACAAGTTGCAATGCATGCATTCATCCATTCATGGATTGATTGATTTATTTGGGGTGTGTGGACGGAAAGATAACGTCCGTTAGTTGTTTATGACATGACGACACTCATGAAGACTTGAATGCCGGTATGCCTGCCAACTGCCGAGTTTTCAAGTGCCATGTGCTTTCAAAACCACGAAAGGTGAGGGGCAAAAGGTGACGAGAAAAAGTGAAAAGTGAAAGAAGCGCGAAGAGGATTTTAATTTTTTAACCGTACATCTACGTGTACTGCTCGTACCAACCTGTGGAGGCCGTGTAACGGGGAAAATAGCCGTTAGCATTTCTCCATCCAGCGTTACACTCTGGGGTTACAGGTTACATCGTAACAAGTTACAGGTTACAGGTATCACTCGTCACCTACTATACTCGTCAACACGGGCAGAGCGTCACACCCTTTTAGGCTCTTTTATTTGCGGTGCACAGCTCCTAACAAACGTACGCCGTACAGACGGCATGTTCGATCGTCACTGCCCCGAAAGGTTGCACTTTTTTCGGGTACAAGGCTACTGGTACCGGGGTATGGTACCTGACACTGATGAAGTACCAGTAGTACCTGTAGTACCAGTACCTACCAGTAGTAAAATGTAAAATGGTATGTACAGGCTTGACGTTTGACGTTCTGTAAACGTTTGTGTTGTACTTTTCTTTTTCTTTCTCTCTTCTTGACACATGAATGACACATACACATTCTACAATTGTTCACTGTAGATCATTAGATAGATATATAGCATCAATCCATCTCTTTCCCTATTTCATTGCGTCCCTTTCTTTCTCTATTGTATTACTACTATTTTGTTGCGATAAACTGGTCACATTTATTCGTTATTAAATCATCATGATTGCAAGAAATTTCTTCTTTCTCGTTTCAGTGGCTCTCTTGTCATCGACATCCGTATTGGTACACTCATGGACTTGCCTACCCGGCCAAATATCTCCAAGTCGCCAGTATCAGTCGTCGTCGTCGCCGACCCTTCACCACAAGTCGACTCATGTCCTACCATCACAACATCAGTCCAAGTTTTCCACTGTCTCCTCCTCTTTTCTCTCTGCAGTGAAAGAACCCGAGACAAAAGAATCTGTAGAGGAAACTACTGAGAAATACGGCCTCGAAGCCGGTCTATTTAAATCTCTCCAACAAAAGGACGGGGGACAATCTGCCAAGGACCTATTGGCCAAGTACGGAGTGGCATATCTCGCCACATCTATTCCATTGGCAATTGTCTCATTTTCCATTTGTTATGCATTGGTAGATTCAGGAGTAGACGTTGCGGATCTTTTGAGTAAAGTAGGCATCACAGTGGGTGATACAGGAGAAAAGGTGGGGACATTTGCCATTGCGTATGCTGCCCATAAAGCTGCAAGTCCCATTCGATTTCCTCCCACTGTACTCTTGACACCTGTGGTCGCCAAGTTGATTGGGAAAGAACCGGCCAAGGAGGAAGATTCGGAGTGATTTTTTTTCCGATTGGGTGGATATTGTGATGTCAAGTGATATAAGGGGCGAGTCACAACGAACTGCAGATGTGGCTCTCACAGAATGAAAGTTTCTGTGGCACGGTTCGGTGGTGGTGGTGTAACAAACACCCAAGAAACACGCGCTCAAGCTAGAGATGTTCCACGAAACAAAGCCTTGCACTCGTCGAGTAGACTTTTTCTATATTGTTTTAACTAGTTATAAATCTTAATCAAAATATAATTCATAAACACACTTTATGGACCGAAGTTGACATCCTAGACGCCTAATTTCTCGCTAACTCTTCCATTTGCATATAACGTTGGACACCTTCCACCGTATCATCCTCAATTCCAGCTACAATGGCAGCTGCAAGTGTTTCCACCCGAATCGTTTTGTCGACAAATGGTACTCCAACGGCACTTGCAAGGTTGAAAATTGGAATGGCTGGGAGAACATCATACTAAAGGTGTTTGGTATTGCGTAAGAATTAAGTGAAATTCATAAAGCAATGTGACAGAAAAAATCATAGACTACAACTAGTCTTACCTTGGTCCAATCCCAAATAAGAGAGGGTCTATATATAACACCTCGAATCTTATCCGACTTTTTAAGTCTATCTTCTACCACACGCTTGGCGGCAAGATATCTCTTGAGCCAATCGGGAGCAAATTTCTCCTCTACAAAAGATCCTCCCGATACTTCTGGCCAACCAGCCTCTGCTGCAGACACGAAACAAAGTGGGAACTTTTCTTGCTTTCCAATCTTTGGAAACGCATTCTTTTCTTCAATCGCATCGCAAACATTGAACATGGTTTGACGAGTAATGGCATCATACGTTGAATTTTCTCCAGGGAGGGATTTACTCCCCGACACAATTGTGTTGAAATTGGCAAGTCCACTGTTCACATCAAATAGGAGACCAATGGCGTGTACGACAGCATCGGCTTCTTTTACGAATCCCTTGACCGTTGCTGGATCCGTCGCATCGCCCTTGACCCAATTCACTTGGTCCAAGTTGGCATCGCCCGGTCGGGGATTGGTCCCACGCCTGGAAATGGCTGTGACGTCGTGTCCTTTTTGGATGAGACGTTCGCAGACGGCAGATCCAACGTAGCCTGTTCCACCGAATACGGCGACCTTTTTGGGTGCGTTGGTTGCGACAGTGGCAAAGAAAGCGGAGGCAGAAGACAGTCCTGTTAATTTCAAAATACGCATTGTGTTACTTTAATTTCTGTAATGTTTGTGAAGGAATGAATGAATGATTGCAATCGATATCATGATGTGGGAAAGATCGATGCATCGATGCACATTCAAAATTACAAATTACCACCACGTCTACCTTATTTGCTGCTTGGCACAAGCAAGGAAATGACTCATCATTTTCAGAAATTTGCGCGAGATAATTGACTCGTAACCTGTGTAATAGCACTTGGAGATAGAAGCTACCGGTAGTTTTCCGTGGACGGCTTCCTACGCAACGTCTTCACTTTTTCACAGAAGATGTTTCTCATCTTTTTTACAAATATCTTTCTCACAAATTAAATATGTAATGACTTTCTCACAAATTCAATGTAATTAATGACGGATCTTCATAAAATTCACAGGGTATGATGTGGGTGCTCAAAGTCATTATTCGTAGAATTCTCATCCGTTCTCATCAGTTTCCATCCATTATCACACTCGTTTCAGTTTACACTGTATGCCAAGTAAGTCCCCAAAGTGGAAGAATCACGTTCATTACTCTAGCCAATGCTCCTGAGACGGGCTGTAGGCGTGTCGCTGCCATGAACCAGTAGGAAAGACATATGAAAAGTATAGTTATAAATAGGAGCTCTTTTGATGCTGTAATTATCATCTTTAAAAAACTCGAATCCACATTAGACTGAATATTATTATTACAAAGAGGATGATTTTTCGCTTGTGGCAATAGCATGCTTCCGTTGCTCCTTGACAACGAGAAATCGACGAATTAAAGCAATGACAGAACTGCCAAACACGGATGCACTTGCAATGCCAAACGTTACAGTGGCACCCCATCTTCGATGCACATCGCCCATCACAAGAGGAGTTAATATTCTTGCCATGGTATTTATAACACCGTCCACCCCCATGACTATGAAATGAATATGGAGTGAATGTTGAGATTGAAATATATATATACTTTACATAGATGTAAAAATATACAAAGTGGGAAAAAACTTACCAGCTCCGCGCTGATATGGAGGAACACAAAGCAGAAGCATGGTTGGTATGGTTGGTCCATACAATGGTACGCCAGCAAAGTACAGACCAGCAGCTGCAAAGGTCAAAAGTTTCATGACGCTCTCGCTCACGATGTTTGACGCTGACGTCGATAGTCCAAACAATCCTGCCCCAATCGCTGATAGCCCAAAGGCACAGGCATTGACGACACCTGCTTTTTCAATAATTTTCTTGGAAAGTGATGTTGCAGAACATAGAAAGCTTACACATGCAAATGCCGTAAATGACATACCGATTGCCTTTGCATCAAAATTCATTTGGTTCTGAAGCAAGGCTGGATAAAATGCAAAGAATGTAGAATCTGCAATGTGATAAAGAAACGAAATGGTGCATACTGTTGCAACTCCACTCCACAAGCTTTGTCCGAGGGGACAAGATATCATCTCGAGATCCTTCTTGACTGCTTCCTCTAATTGAGAAGACGATTGGGAGGAAGATTTTTTTATGTTGTGTTTGCCATCTTTCATGGCACCTCTGTAATCCTTTACAAATGCCATCACCATCAAGGATGCAATGAGACTTCCTAAACCTGCCACTCCAATGACAGTGGCCAAAGCTCTTGCTCTCCCCTCGGATGCAACTGCTGCATACGCCTTTCCATCAAATGGTCGCCCCTGATTCAACCATCTCATGGATGTATCAAACGATGACTTGGATGGACTGGTACCCCAGCATCTCACAACTTCATACAGTATTCCACCCAGTGCAGGCCCCACAATATACGAAAGCGTGCTCGCCGCATCCCTCCATCCAAGATACTGCGCCACTATACCTTTATTTCTTCCACTGCTATTCTGCTTCTCCTCTTGCCCTTTCTCCTCCTCCTCCTCCTCTCCATTCCTCATTCCCTCCTCCTGCCTCTTTTGTTCCCCATCATCCATCATGGCCATCTCCTCCCTCTCCCTCTCATCCCCAATGTCCGCCAAAAAAGCCTTTGCGACAGGTGCACTCCCTGAAAACATCCCAGTGAATACCCTCGTCACAAAAAACATTCCCAAACTCCACTTTTTCCAAATAGCCCACGACTGCAATCCCAATCCCAAGGCACTCCCCAACAAACTAATCGACATGATTTTCTTCCTCCCCATGACATCACTCATTCTTGGCCATGTAAAGAGCCCAATGAGCATCCCAGCAGGATATGCCGAAGTGAGTGATCCAAACGACGCCCCGGTGGGAAGACCAAAGTGCTTCCCCAGCGTGGGATTCAGGGGTGATGTCAGTGTAAATCCAAGAAGATTGAGGCTTGTCGCTGCAAGGATTGTAAAAATTGTTAAATTTGTATTCGATTTTTGTGACAAAGAAAAACACGAAGGCGACGAGGAAGTGATGTCACCGTTGGAGTGTAAATCATGATGTACAGAAGAAGCTTGTAATTTTTGTTTCCCATGTCCTATGAAACGATACCGCTGGTGCTTTTGTTGTAAATAATGACAACGGCGCCGCTGTGTTTGTCTAACGCCTGCAATATTGTCACGATGCCGATGTTTTATGCAATGACAATCACAACGTTCCACTGTATTAGTTCGTGCAGTGTAACAATGTTTCCTCCCGGGGGAAGCAACAAAGGCCATAGCCATAGGGAAAGAACCCCACACCAATAATAAAAGTATTGTTTTGAAGTTCATCCGGTGTGAGTATCTTTTCATTTTAATCCCCAGTCTGTATTTCTGTGCTCTGCAATGCAATATATGCAATTATTTTTGTCGTCGGCAACAAGTGTCTGTTCTGTCTTGCTCTTTGTCTATTCCTCTCAATTAAGTGCGTCTAAGCCTGCTCAGCATTGATGGATTCATATGCATTTATTTATAAAAACTAAGTGAAAGTTTGGAGTGCGTTTGTGTACTCTAAATGTGTGAGTTAGTGAGTGAATCTGGTCGGTCGGCTGAGAGACACAAGGATACGTCCAATCATGACCTGTCACAAGGAAAGAAAGAAAGTTACTCAATACTTTTAGAATTGTATTTATTATTCTTAGGTGATTGATTGATCACACTGAATGATGCCAATGACTATTTAGGCATTGCACCTAAAAAAAACTTTGAATGATGATTTTATGAAGTGCAAAGATTTTGGATTTTGCTGCTGGCAGATGGACAACTGGCATGGCGTTTGTTTTAGTACAGTAGTTCTTGGTACTGTACCTGGGCTAGTAGTAGTACCATCCATACTGTCTGTACCTGGTATGATGATGGGCGGGTCGGATCGATCGATCGGTATGGTACTTGTACCCTGCTGGTTCTATCTGGTACGTACTGTACAGTAGTAATACAGTACAGCAGTACAATTCGAAACCAAGGCACATACGATGTACCTGTATGTAAATGACCCGTACGCAGGCAGAACGTAGGGAAGGAGTGTACTTTAGTACTGCGTAGAAGACGATAGATGAGTACTGTAGTAGCAGCAGCACTGGACAGGGGCCTAAAATCCACCAGACAGACGTTGAAGATCGTCACTCGGATGAAACATAAAAAACTGTTGTACATGCCACCATCCTCAAAAAGAGATCAAAAAATAATAACAATAAAGGTCAAAGGATCAACATTGATTGAACGAACGATATTCTGATCTCAGTAAACCTTCAACCTCTTGAGCTTTTAAAAATAACCAACCATGAGTCAAGAAGACACCTCACAGCAACAGCCACATCAAGTGCCTTACTACCTCATGCCAGTGGCCGCCCTCTGTGGAATCTACTCCATTGGCGCAGGAATCAAATTGCTTTTTCTCACTTACAAATCCCTCACTTTTGACTCGAAAAAAAGCCCCACTGCCATTCCTCCAACTCCCATCCGATCCAAACAGTTTCTCTTTCTCTTGCTCTCCTTTGTTTCCTCCGTACTCCTCTATGGCTTCGTCTGTGCTCAAGTCAACAATTCTCTCACATCACTCGACATATTTGATCCCTATGAGATCCTTTCCCTCTCCTCTTCCTCTCCCAACATGGATGAGATCAAATCAGCCTATCGCAAACTATCCAAGATACACCATCCCGACAAGGGAGGAGATGCGACCATCTTTCATAAAATCAATTTAGCCTATAAGGCCCTCTCCTCTCCCGAGGCTAGATCCAACTGGGAAACCTACGGTCATCCCGATGGACCACAGACACAAACTCTTAGTTTTGCTCTTCCCTCCTGGTTGTTGCATCCAGAGGGGAAGGTAGCCATCGTGCTCTTGTTGCTATACTTTGCCATGTTTGGTGGGATCATTTGGTACTTTGTCCGAACGGTCACCAAGAAGGAAAAAGAGGCTGTGAGGAGTATGTTGGATAATTCTGTTGCACAGAGTGATATTTCCTACCTAGCTACACATCTTAGGCCCAATTCAACTCATTTGGATGTGTTGTATTATATTGCGACCTGTCCGGAATCGATTGAGATCACGCAGCTTTCGGTGGATAAGGGGGATGAGTTGAAGCAGGCTCGGTTGGATTATTTGAATCCCTCCAACAAGGGAAAGAAGAGTGGGCGTGATGACAATGAAATGAAAGAATTTGATTTGGACAATGATGATGATGGGTGGGCGGATGATGATGACGAAGATGATGAAGCTGTCAAGGCTGCAAAGGAGAGACAGGCAGAGAAGGAGAAGTTGGCCAAACAGGTTGCAGAGGCAAGTGGGAAGGATCAGATTGCCAAGAATATCAAGATTGAGGGAATTGATGATGGTGTGTTGGGACAGGAGTGGGTAGAGAGAACTTTGAAGACCTTGGGACAGTGGCCACCAAAATTTGGGGATACTTGCCAAGTAGGAAAGATGACGTTTTTTGAAAAAGGCAAGGGTGCTGTGGGTGCGTTGGAACATCGTGCCGTGAGAAGAAATCTGTGCATGACTCTGGGTAGATTGAATGCGCAAAAGTTGAATATGCATCCTGAATTACGTAAGTGGTGTCTATGTGAGGTATTTATTTTTGTCAGATATTGTCATATGTTATGAAAGAACTTTATTGACTTGTGTGTCAATTTTTGTTTGTTGGGTGCAGTCGAAGCAGGAAAGAATAATTTGATTGATCCAACCTACTTCCGATCCACTATGGAGTATAGGCAACGTACGGGTCTACTTCTAGAAGCAGCATTGCGCGTTGCGGGTTCTACCCGCTCGTATCGTCTCTACAAGACGATTGTGGAATGTGTGGCAATGTTTAAAATTGGAACGACGAGCGTGTCGGATGAAAAGATCCTTGGATGGTTCAAGGACATTATGCAAAAGACATATGGAGGACCAGAGGGTGTTCCTAGTGTCGTCGTTGGATCGATTGATATTGAAACGCCGGATGAAGATGAGATTGCAACGGAGGATACATGCAAGCTTGAGATTGAGGTAACCAGACCGCATGCGGAAAGTTTCACCAAACAAAAGATTGCCATGGCACAGAAGCAGGGGATTCCTCCACAGCTTGCTTTGCAGACGTTCCGAGAAGGATGGTGGATTCTCATTCGTTGTAAGAAGCTGGATGGCAGAGTCCCCGTCAATAATGAACACATGCAGAATAATCCCATCCTCGCTGCATTGGACGGTGGTGCGAAGAGGGCATTTGAATCAGAAATTGAAGAGAATCGTCTTCTTAATGCATGGCCTTTTATTGTGAGTAATATTTCACAAACGAATGGAAAGGTAAATGTGACTTTTAGAGCTCCATCTGTTCCTGGAAAGTATAAATTCTTCATTGATGTCAAGAGTCAAGAATTTTTGGGATGCGATCAAGTTTTCACCCTGGAAAAGGAGATTATTGACAAGGCGCTACTTGAACGCAAAGAAGAGGAAAAGGAAGAGGAGGAGAATGAAGGCGACGATGATGAGAGAGAAGATGAAACAAAAAAGACAAAGTAAGACAACTTTTAAATAAACTAGAAAAGCTTATTCTGCAGTAATTGAATTTTATTTTATCTTTGTGTGACTCTAGCTTGTAACCAAGGCTTTCTCTTCATCTGATTCAACCTCTGGATGGATGCCAAGTTTCGAAGTTCCCTATTTTTCATTGCCTCCTGACGATTTAGCAAAGCTCTCAATTCTCGATGAAACGCTTCTCCAGCGGCCTCATCATTGAGGATCTGGCTCAACTTTTTAGCAGTTTTCAGGATAAATATTTGGCCTGCTGTCCGACCATTTCCATTTTGTTGATGATTCCCACGCATGGCATTATTCCCTACACCTCCAGCGCCACCAGAACCCCTTTCATGTTTGTGCTGCCACTTGATGCCGAGATGTCCCATCTCATTGACTCTAGGAGTAACTACCCTTTGCCTATTCACCGCTGACATGGTCTTGGCGTTAGACTTTAATTCTTGTTCCAGAAAGCCGCATAGAGTAAGCGTATGCTGTACAAGCAACCCTTCCATTTCTGCCCTTGTGCCCTTTGGCGTTGATCCATTCACAATTTTACTCCCAGGTTTCAATTCTTCTCTCTGTCGTTCATACCACTGATTTGCAATATTTTTTGAAGCATCTAATAACCACGAACGAGTATCATCCAACGTCCAAGTTGAAGCAGGCTTCTTTTCAAGATCACTCAATAGCAAATTCTCCTCAGCACTAGACTTGGACTCCTCCACAAGACGACTCGGTTCCGGGCCATTCAGAAACACACCACTGCCACCCGCGAGAGAAGAACTATGCAACTCGCTACGACGGGTCGCTCTCGAATTCAAGGACAGAACTCTATCTTCCGACCCACCACTTTTACTTTCGGCTGCCTTGACTTTTAAAATTTGTTTCCCGTCTTTGCTCAACTGATCAAATGCCTCGCACAGACATGCCGCCAACACCCCCTTGAATTGCTGCACCAACTCTCTGTCGTCACGAAAGCCAGCAAACATTTCTTTGGCACGTTGCAATACCGCTTGATGCAGTGAAAGTGCATCTGCCACATGAGTCATTTGTACAAAAGCTTCCTACAAAACGTACAGCGATAAGGACGGACGGTCCAATCAGAAAATCATCTTCCAACATAAAGAGAATGACGACACGCCTACAAATCATCATGATGACCCCGTACCTTTTTCTGTCGATCCTTGTACCCAACACGTGTTTTCTTCTCCTCCTTTCCAAATTGAGAAATATTCATTTCCGTATAATTATGAATATTCTTCAAAATCGTTTCCATCCCCTTCTTCCCACCACTCCCATACCCACCAATACCCGCCCCCACAGCCATACTCACACCACTCAACGACGTTCCCATATTATACGCATTGCTATACAACGGATTGGCAACATCCCCATGATGATTCCGATCCTCCTCTCCCTCAAATTTCCGAAACTGCGTTCCCTCATGCATGAGACTTTCCGTCGCTACAGTCCCACATTCCGTACAAATCAAATCCCCATTCTTCTTATCCAACACAAACGCCCCCTGATCATTATTCCCACACACCTTGCATCTCTTATACTTGTCAATATCGTGCATCCCCACCCTGGCCGCCACGGGCAATCCCTCCACACTCTCCAATGCTGCCGCATTGGCACTGGCATTCGTCCCCTTTTTCAAAATCACCGTATCGTAAATTCTCTTTTGTATACCAGCAATTTCCCCCATGGTTACCTCCGGACATAACATTTCTACAATTCGTTGAGGTGTCGATTGCATCATATCCACCTCCAACCTTGCCGATGTAATTTGTGATAATCCCATGGCCTTTTTATGAATGTCTCCCAGTGTCATGCCACCACCATGTGCCAGTTCCAAGAGCGTATCTTGTGTCATGGTCGAGTCGAGTGGTTTGGCCGTTTGGACGTTGACAAGTCCAGATACACGTCCTGACAGTGCATTGATCCATCCGCCCATGGTCAAACGTGCTAGAATCGTACCGGGTTGATGAAGGATGTGATCTCCCTTGGCAAAGGACGGGTCAAGAATGTTGTATTGATCACGTTGGGATGACAATTCAGTAGTTGCTGCAGTGGCAGTGGCAGTGGCAGTTGCATTACTTCCACCAGCTATATTGCTGGACGACACGGTTGGTTCCAATTTGATTCTCTTGTTGCTGGGATGCTGTACATCACGAGAGGAATCAAGTTCTTTCGTCTTCTCATCAACCCCGGAGGCACTCTGCAATGCCGTGCAGAGATTGTCCAGCAATTGTTGGGATGTTGCAAACTGTCGTGTATATTCCTCCTGTTGTTGCCGCTCTCGTTGTTCTGTACAGTAGTTATAGTATAAACAGAACATGGAATGTTATCAGAGTATGCATCTCACATTCACTCTCACTCTCTCACACACATGCGACATTCATTCACTTGTTACTTACCGTCATGTTCAACACTCGCGGAATCAGCCTTTGCAGCAGCAGCAGAAGTCTTGAGTCGTGGAAAAAGAGGAAAAGAACCATGCAACCAGGTCCGTATATCTTGTACCGTCATGTTCCATAAATACTTGCTGTCCTTATCACTATCCATTTGAGAAGAGGAAGAAGAGGAAGAAGCAACGGCAAGAGACTGCTGGGGTAGTCCAGAAGAAGAAGAAGAAGCATTAGGAGCATTAGCAGTAGAAGAAGAATCGGTAACGGCTGACATTGTGGCTGTGTTGTTTGCACCCGTTTGCGGCGAGGACAAGGAAGTCTCCATCATCGTCGTCGTCACGGATTTACTGCTGCTGCTGCTCTGGAAGGTACTGATATTGATATTACTGGTACTTGTACCAAAATGAGACATTACTATTCGTAATGGTTGTTTGTATTTTTCCGTAAAGAAAGATATAGTGACATGGATTGATGATTGATCTCTTTACAGTACCGTACTCTACTGTGTATGTATGGTACTCTACTCTACTGTACTAACTAAAAGAGTAGAGAGAGTAGCTACCAGGTACTCTGTACCCTGTACAGTTCCACCATGTATGCAGTACTGTATGCCCGCCATGGCTGATTGAGTCCTCCGTCCTCCCCCCAAAAAAGACATGCCACAAAACTACCAAAGGAAGAAATCATCACCCGTGTCAATGAATGAAAGTCAATCATTCACATCGTCATCATGTCACAAAAAATTACAACAATATTTGGATACCTTTCTGAATCATCCTGAAAAGTATACTTTTCCCCGAGTCCAATGCTGTAGTAATAGTACTGCCTCTTCTGATACACCTGCCTCTACTGATACTGCTAATACGGCACCACCTACTAGTAGTAGACGAGCACTCTACTGCACCGATTGTTCCAAACTATTAATACCCCACGACCAATGGCCTCCTTCCATTCAAAATGGACAATTGGATCTTCCCTTTTCTTTGGATATTCTATTGAGTGATCGTAGACGATCTTCGACTGGATTTCATGCTCTGGTATTGTATCATGCCACTAGTAGTAGTAGTAGTAGGAGTCAGGGGGTAATTGATAATAGGAGGAGGATGAACTCAACTCAGGCCATATCAAAGGACGAAGATAAAGTCCAACTCTTTGATTTGGAACGTGGAGATGCTTTACCCAATTATCATCATTGTGCACAGCCACAAGATGAACAACAAAACCAAGGGCGGCAGCAACAACAACAGGAGGGAGGGACCTATGTCCTATTTCCATCCTCGACATCGATGCCACTATCCTCCGTGGCGGAAAACATTCATCGATTAATCGTATTGGATTGCAAATGGACGAAAAGTACCTCACATGAGAAATTGTCAGCTATATCCTCTTTGCCAAAGGTACATTTAGATCATGCACCGAATGAATCTTTTTATTGGAGATGGCATAATGCAGGTCCTGGGATGATTTCCACCATGGAGGCTGTATACTTTGCTGCATGGGAGGTGATGAATGCAAAAAGAGGAGGAGGAGAAGAAGAAGAAGGAGAAGAAGAAGAGAGTCTTGATGTTCTTTTGGATTGGATGTGGTTGTTTGGGATACAGAGAGCTGCGACAGCACAGGGTGCCTTGCAAAGGGGGAAACCTGCACCGTTTACTCTCAAGGGGAAAGAGGTACAGAGAGAATTGAGAAGGACGGAAAAGGGTTCGGAAAAGCATTTGAGAGATATTGAACAGGGAAAACGATTAAAGGAGGAGTATCAAAGAATGGTTCAAGATGAAAGAAACAACCAGAAAAGAGAATGTGTCCAAGATATATAATGACTTTTGGAGTTTGATTCATTCATGTCTTTCAAGTGGATTAGAGCGTAATTAAAAAAAGAGAAGAAAGGTCCAGAGAAAAAGATGGTCCTTGCATGAATACACACATGTATGTAGGGTAGACATCTTGCACAGTTTGAGCTTGTTTCATTCCTACCACAGAAACCAATGAACCAACCAACCAACCAAGCATTACTCGGTACATTTCCACAGCCTATAACGAGGATTGTATGTATCGCCATCATAATTTGAAAGACAGAGGAAATGTCACGTCATAGAAATAGTAAAAAGACAGTCAATGCAATACTCATGCTACTGAAGCATCCAAGCATGCATTCATCTGTACTTATCACATTCTTACTATGCAGCCATACCCATTTTCATTTTTTTTAAAGAATCACAACTCAGTTAACATACTACTGTATCACATTCACTCCTACACCAACCAAAATTACGGATTCGAAGACCTATTGCTTCGACGTGCATCGTCCCCATCGTATGCATTATCATTCACACCTTCATCTCCTTTGCTATCCACCTCATCTTCTTCACCATCCCCATTGCGATGGGGATGTCTTGCGGGATACTCTTGCACCTCACTGGTTCTTCTCTTTCCACTGGTACCACCATCACCACCTTCCTCACCACCACTGTCCTTCAAATGAGATCGATCATAGTCATCACCAGCCCCGACACCACCGCCGCTTTGGGGAGAATGTGCACCACTCGCACCCTGACGCCCTGCTCCATTTTCCAAATCCTCTGGCTTAAGATTATCTCCATCCGCCTCTCCGCCAACACCGCCACCTCCCTGCAACGCCAAAGGTCTCTCAACAGGCATCTTGGCCTTTTCCTGCTGAAGATTCAAAATAGTCCAATCAAACATATTGTCATATTGGAAGCCCTTGCGGTAAAACAGTTCCTTGAACAGTCTCTTGAGATAGGCATAATCCGGACGATCCTCAAAACGGAGAGAACGGCAATATTCAAAGTAAGAACGGAATTCCGTTGGATATCCCTTGCAAAGCTGTTCCGTCGAAGTGGACATTTTACGGTCCATAATTCTTTCGTACTTTTGCTTCTTCGTGATGGCCTTGAGACCCTGCCAGGGGAGGGAACCGCGGATAAAATACATGAGGACATAACCGAGAGATTCCAGGTCATCACGACGAGACTGTTCAATACCAATGTGGGTATTAATCGAGGCATAACGTGCCGTTCCGGTAAGATTCTTGTTCTCGCGGTAGGGAATGTGCTGGTGAGACCTTGGATCACGGTATTTCTTGGCAAGGCCAAAGTCAATAATGTGAATGACGGATTGTCTCTTTCCGAGACCAATGAGGAAGTTATCCGGTTTGACGTCACGGTGGATAAAGGACTTTGTGTGGACGTATTCGAGTCTTCCGAGGAGCTGATCTGCCAGCATGAGGACTGTCTTGAGTTGAAATTTTCTGCCGCAGTAATTGAAGAGGTCCTCGAGGGACGGTCCGAGGAGGTCCATGACCATGATATTGTAATCTCCTTCCACTCCAAACCACCGTGTATGAGGGATCCCCACTGCGATGAGGATCAGAATACAAGAGTAGAGGAGTCAAATCAAATTTAAAAGTGAGAAACAGGTATAATCGTACAATGCATTCATCGGATGGGACGGCATTCCCGCATCGTCCCTGCGGCACCAAGGCCAATTCTAAAGAACAACAGCCACAGCATGACTCCGTCGATCAAACAGTTCATCAGTACATGCATGCATACAATGACTACTTACATCCACCTTTTAAAATATGATAAATTCTCGTTTCATAAAGAAGCTGAGGATGCTTGGTTTTGTTACTTTCAAGTTTGATGGCGACTTCTTCTCCGGTGGTCATGTTCGTGCCCAAGTATATATCACCAAAGGAACCACTTCCGATTTTACGCCCAAGGCGGTACCTCTTGCCAACGCGGAGCTCCATGATGGTTTGTGGAAAGGAACGCTATGCAACGCTCAACGCCTGAAGGATGGGAAAATGTATGTGACGAGAAGGATGGGTTCGCTGAGCTTGTTTTGCGGAGAGCAAAGAGAAAGGGGAGGGGTATTGCGCGACTATTTGCGGTTGTTGTTGTAATTATATGTTATAATAGGTGAATTACTGCGGTTTGTCTTGGTCGATGAGGCGTAATACGTAATAGTACACTAGAGTACACTTGATGTGTTGAAAGTTTGTGTTTGTTTTACGTGCAGTCTTGGGGTGCATTACTTA